>PVKC010003698.1:0-38069 GCA_004027635.1 Crocidura indochinensis | reverse complement strand
AAAAAAAAAAAAAAAACAAAAAAAACAAAAAAAAAAACAAAAACAAAAAAAACTTGATTTTTAAGATTTTTAATTTATGAAAAATAAGACATTCTCTATTTGTCACATAATGTCTCTACTACCTTCTTCCTTTCACTATCCCTGGTTAAAACCCATTTTTCTTTACAACTGGCAGCTATAAAAAAATTCTCCTACGTATTCATTATAATTTGACTTTTTCTTCTATTAAGTTGTCTGACTTTAATTTGATCATTTGTCTCACATAAACTCAGAGAAGGAATGAAAAATTTTCCCTTTCAGGAAAAACGAGTAATTTTATTATTTAATGTATGGCAACACATATTTTGGGAAGATAGGCAAATTAAAGATACTCTTTACCCCAGAGTTAGGGTGGGCTACAATTCATAATATTTTATTTTGGGGTGGGCCACACCCAGTGACACTCAGGGGTTACCCTGGCTATGTGCTCAGAAATTGCTCCTGGCTTGGGGACCATATGAGACGCTGGGGGATTGTACCGCAGTCTGTCCTAGGTTAGCAAGTGCAAGGCAAATGCCCTACTGCTTGCACCACTGCTCGAGCCCTTACAATTCATAATATTTAAAGTGGAGTAGTATTCATGATTAGAGTTTGTGGAACAGGAGATCATCAATTTATCCAGCACTTTTAGAACACAAGAGGTAGAGGGAGAATTTAGGGAGGGTCAAGTGGTCACAATATTGAGGTTGACATCAAGAAGACTCATGTTCACCATAAATCTAGGTGGTTAACACTTGATCACTGGATATAAATTTACCAAAATATCATAGGATTAAAAGAAATATAGAGACATAGTCATCTGAGTTAGAAGACAGTAGAATTTTGTTTAAGCATCACTATTTCTAAGTCAGTTATTAAATGTACTATGTGACTCAAATAATGATATCTGTATTAAGAGCAGGAATCAACCATGTTAAAGAATTGCATAATAAAATGGTAGAATTTTCAGAGTTGATACAGTAGGCAGTGTGCTTGCCTTACATGAAGCCAACTAGCATCTAATCCCTTTTCCCATGTGGTCCCCTAAGTCCCACTAGGAGTGAATCCTGAATGAAGAGCCACTTGAACACCACTAGCTGTGGCCCCCAAACAGAGAAAAAAAATTATAGTAGGGTTTGCAGGTTGTATTTGGCTATACCTTTTTTCTCCTTCCCCCTATTTATTTTTTATATCTCTTTCTCCTCTTCTTCTTCTCACAACTTAGAAATGTTAAAATAATTCATATTTTCTGGATTATACAAATAATTTTCAGGCTACTCAGCTATATTTTGTCAATCCCTAAATTAGAGGTATTTGACCAACTGGTAAAAGGATAGATTCTGAGAAGCCAGAAAAGTGAACTCTTTTTTTTTTTTTTTTTTTGCTTTTGGGTCACACCCCGGCAGTGCTCAGGGGTTACTCCTGGCTCCATGCTCAGAAATTACTCCTGGCAGGCACGGGGGACCATATGGGGCACTGGGATTCGAACCGATGACCTTTTGCATGAAAGGCAAATGCTTTACCTCCATGCTACCTCCCGGGCCCCGAGTGAACTCTTTTTTAAAATAAAAAAAACATATCCTTTTTAAATTAGACAGAGCAAAAATGTGAATATGCCCTTTTACTCCTCAGCTAAAAGAACATCATTTCTTAGCAAGGAGGAAGCCTGAGAAAAGATATTTGAATAGAAATGCAATTAAATTATTTTGAAATTGACTAGATATAGTGATTGAATTGAACTTTTTGTACAACTGCACAGGAATGATGGGGGCACAGAGCTAAGGAAAAACTGTCTTTCAAGGGGCCTGGAGAGATAGCACAGCAGCTTTTGCCTTGCAGGCAGCCGATCCAGGACTAAAGGTAGTTGGTTCGAATCCCGGTGTCCCATATGGTCCCCCGTGCCTGCCAGGAACTATTTCTGAGCAGATAGCCAGGAGTAACCCCTGAGCACCACCGGGTGTGGTCCAAAAACAAACAAAAAAAAAAAAGTCTTTCAATATGGAATTTTAAATATGTTCTTTTTAATTTGACTTTGATGTATACACCAGTATACATACAACTTTCAGCAACTACCCATAAATATTGAGGAAACAAACTTGTATCTCACTGCCATTGCCAAATGGACTGCAACCAACTACTATGACCAAAAGAGAGTGTTAATATTATTTTTTTGTTTTTGGGCCACACCCTGTGATGCTCAGGTGTTCCTTCTGGCTATGCTCTCAGATTCCTCTGGCTCAGCTCAGGGGATCATATGGGACATGGGGGATCAAACCCAGGTCTGTCCTGGGTCAGCCGAGTGCAAGGTACTACCACTGTGCTTTCACTCAGATCCCGAGAGTTTTGATTTGTTTTGTTTTGTTTTGTTTTTGGGTCACACCGGCTGTGCTCAGGGGTTACTCCTGGCTCTATGCTCAGAAATTACTCCTGGCAGGCTCGGAGGACCATAGGGGATGCCGGGATTCAAACCACCATCCTTCTGCATGCAAGGCAAATGCCATACCTCCATGCGATCTCTCTGGCCCCGAGTTTTGAGTTTTTAATTTTAATTATTTTCTCAAATAATTTCTTTATTCCCAAAACTTATCTAGACTTTGAAAATTAGCTACTTTTTGCATCTTGAAAATATCCCATGATCACTAAAAGATACTAAGATTAGTGGATTAGAAAAAACACTAAGCTACAAGAAAAAACTGATAACGTTATTTCTGATTTTTAGAAGGATTCTAGATTTCTAAAATGTTTCAAAAGCTTAATTGCAAAATTAAAATTTAAAGCTGGATGACTGAGGGGACATGGCAGTGATAGACTTCTTTCTGGCACATTGGTGGTAGTTTACAAACATGTAAACTACTGTAAAATATGCACATATAATTTCAAAATTCCCCTATTCTTGTCTTTGTGTAAATATATGAGTAAAATATATAATTTCTCAATTCATAAATTCATAGCTATAAAAACTTTTTAAAAATATTCCTTAATGTTTTTATAATCTAAAATGTAGTAGTGAGCAGTATTTCCATTGGACTGGTAAGCCCTTTCAATTATAGCTCATTTGCAGTATTCTTGAGAGACCTCTTAGTTTTGAGGCATATTTATTCATGTGCAATTAATCCTTTTTTATAATTTCAATTAAACACTATGTTTTAAAAGTTCACAATACAGTTTTAGACATTCAGTGTTTTTAGCACCAACCCACTTCCAGTGTGATCTTCCCTACATCACTGTTCCCATTTTCTCACCCATCCCCAAAAACCTTCCACCTTAGCAGACACAAAATAATTTGTTTTATATTGCTTATTACAAAAAATGGCCAATAGAATTGCAAAAAAAAATAGTTCACACAAACTTTATAATTGACTGTTCTAAATCCTTGAAGAATGTTTTCTGAATGTGGATTGTGATTGCTTTGAATGTATGTAGCAGTTTAAGTAGGATAGTTATTTTGACAATATTGATTCTTTCAACCAATGAGCACGGAATGTTTTTCTATTTCATAAGTTGCAGTTGACAATGTGCAGGGGTTATTTCTCCTGGCTCTACTCCTAGAAATGACTCTGACAGAGCAGTCTCACCCACAGGCATCATCTTTCTAGTAGAAAAAATGGCCCAGCTACTCCACCAAGCTCCAAAAGAAAATAATGGCTGCCTGATACATTTTCGGTAGTCTGATCCAGGCAGATACCTCGATAGCATTCTCAGAAAAGGATGGTGGGTCTATTCTCCTTTTTGCACGAACTACAGCAACCATGCAACACCTTCTCCTCTCTGACAAAAGCAGTCCAACTCTAAGACTTAACCTCATCGAACTTTCAGAAAGCCACCCAATTTATTTTAGATACATAAATCATGGAACACATGACTGTGTGTGTCTGTGTAACACTTAAGTATTTTATAATAGTATCAGCTCAAGAGAATCATGGGAAATCTGATGAGAAAATTATAGAGAATTCTACCATGTCAGTGAGCTTAGATACTAACACAGCAGGCTCAACTAGCACTAATAGCAGCCCAGTAAATCCTTAGACACTGACTTCAGTAATACCTTGAGAGATAAAACAAACATTTCAAATTGACTCTTGTTTATCTAAGCTTTAATAATCCCATTTGCCTTGTGTTGTAACAAATAATATGAAGTAAATTTATTTGTGCCTATAAGGAGGCAGACTATGTGGGTGAGAGGGAAATTGGGGACACTGATGGGAAGATCACACTGATAGTAGGAATGATGTCTGAACATTTGATGCCCAAAATGACTTTATTTTGAACAACTTGGTAAATCAAGGTGCTATAACAAATATTAGAAACAAAGATTAAAAATATAGAAAAATAATTATTCTTCCAGTGCTCGAGACAGGATTTAATAAAGCAAATGTAAGTTTTTATCCTCATCTTTCTTAGTATTTTTTAAGTTTCCATATTGTAGATATCTCACATCTGTTGATAAACTGATTTCTAGGTACTTGATGTTTTGGACACTTTTAAATTGAGTTGACTGATGTCTTTCTCCTCTGATTCACTATTGGTTTATCGAATACAACCAATTGAAGTATATTAACTTTTTAGCTAGTCACTTTGCTGTATATTATTATTTATCTGAGTTTTTTGTGGACATTTTGGGTTCTACAATGTATATCTCATCTATCATCAGCAAAAAGAGATGATTTGATTTATTTCCTGATTTATACCCTTTTGACATCCTTTTTTTCATGATTGCTTTGCTAGAATTTCTAATACAATATTGAATAAGAGTGGAGAGAGTGGAAGTCCTTGTCTTGTGCCTGCAATCAGAGAATGCTTCCAGGTTTTCACCATTTTTAGTTGCATTTAATATGAACTTTTTTTATAGATAGCTGTTACTACCTTGAGATAATTTATTTTATCATTAGTGGAGGCTGTATCTTGTCAAAATCATTTTTGCATATACTTATATGATAATATAACTTTTACTTTTATTGACAATGTGCATTATGTTAATTCATTTGCATATATTTAACCATCCTTGCATCCTTTAAATGAATTTTACTTGAGCATGCCTATATTTTTAATGTTCTGTTGAACTTGGTTTGCTGAAAATTTATTGATTTTTGTTCCTATGTTCATCAAGGAGATTGGGTTGATATTTCTTTTTAATAGTATCACTGTCAACTTTGGCTATGAGAGTAATGTTAGTTTCATAGGTTTTAGAAAAAATTCTCATTTCTTAGATATTTTGGAAGAGCTTAAGGATCTAGGGCAATAAGACTTATTTGAAACTTTGATAAAACTCTCCCTTAAAGAATTCTGGGCTAAAACTTTTATCGTTGAGAAGATTTTTAGTTAATATTTTAATTAATAATTATATGATACAATAATAATTATAATATATAATATATCAATTATAAGCAAGGAAATTGAAATAGAAGGCTTTCTACTTCCTCCTCATTCAGTTTTGGTATCTTTCATATTTCTAGGAATCTATTATTTCCTCTATATTCTACATATTGATAGAATAGTTATTCAGATAATATCTTAGATTTCTGAGGATTTGTTTGTAATATTTTTCTAATTCATTGTCGTTTCCAGCTATTATTACTCTCACTATTAGTTTTTCCCCTTTCTCTTTTCCCTCACCTTCTGGTATTCCTATATATAATTTGGAGATTCTTCTTCCTGTTTTTGTTCATTAATTACTTGCATTTTTTTCTAACCTTATCAATGCTGGCATATTTTTGTCTTCAAGTTTGTCTAAACAGTTCCCCGACATAGGATTCTACTACTATGATTTACTTACTAAGCATGTTTCTTAGTTTCCTCAGTTTAATTTGTATTAAATCCCTCATCTTCTGCTCAAATTCTTTGAGTTGGTTGTGCTTCTTATCTAGCGATTGCTTAAGTTGCTGGCAAGTACTGGCTTAATTTCTGTTGACAGTGCAATGTTGATTTTAGGTCCTCATCAAACAGCTCAAGCATTCTGATGCATTTATAAATTTTCCTGGATTATTTCCCTATCTGTGACTGCAGCTAAATTCTTTAGTTTGTCTCATTGTTCTTCAAGGTTTTGTTGTTGTTATTGTTGCTGTTTGTTTGTTTTGTTTTTTTAGGTCATACCCCACACCCAGAAGCACTCAGGGGTTACTCCTAGCTCCATGCTCAGAAATCGCTCCTGGAAGGCTCAGGAGACCATATGGGATGCCGAGATTCGAACCTCCGTCTTTCTGCATGTAAGGCTAAGGCCTTACCTCCATGCTATGTCTCAGGCCCCTGTTCTTTAAGTTTTGTGGGTATAAATGGTGAAGATTTAGATTCCCAGTTGTTTGAGAACTGATCTGTTGAGTTGTTTATGCCAGATGGCTACTAATAACACATCTGCTGTTCAGGTTTCATTCCTTACCATGTAGAGTTATTTGTGTGTTCCCAGAAAATTGTCAACTTGTTACTCTCTGGAGTTAATTGAGATTTAAGACTATAAATCTGAAAAAATAGGAGAGCCAATCCGACCTACTCCTAATAGAAGAGATATATGTAGTAATGTTTTCATACTGACATGCAAGAGAATGAAGGTTCTGGGTTTAGAGAATAGATCGGAGTGAGACAGGGCCAATCCCTGGCATGTGGGTAGAATCCAATAGCACAAAACAGAAGGAGGGGTCTCCAGGCATGTAAGCATCTAGCTGCATAAAGTTTCAGGGAAGGCAGGATTTTTTAAAAATATGTTTTGAAAAGTAGTTTATAGTACTTTTGCTGATAGGCTTTTATTTATAACATTTTTCTTGGATGTTCAAAAAATGTCATTATAGCCTTCAAAGGCCATTCTATATAAGGTCCACATTAATCTCCACCCATTCTTTAAAGTCTCTGCTTTGCAGTTTATTTTTAAGAATCCAATTTCTTCAAACATAGTCACTTTATTCTAATAATTCTAATATTTGAAATGTTTGTGAGTTTACTTTTGCTGATTCTTTCAGTATGTTTATATTATTTTTTGTGATTCGTACTTTGGTATGTGTAGGGAGATCTCAATTTCGTGAGAGATTTATATGTGGGAAGTTTTAGAGTTTGGTACTATGGTTAAGTTCTTCAGAAAGAATTGAGATTTCTCAGGTTCTCTAATACAATTGAAAATTAAATTCTATGTCTGGAGTTTTATTGAACCACACAGGAAACTTGGATGTAAACAATAAACATGAGGATGAGTTTAATATATGTGCTATGAGTAATAAAAATTTATCCTTTTTTCATTTGGTATGTCATTTGAGAAGGCATACTCTATTGATATTATCTTTTGGGGATATATTTGTTTTTGTTTTTGCTTAAATCCAAAAGAAGTATAAATTTTATGCAATGATATTTTATTATATTCCCCAATTAAATGAACCTGAATTCAGCATTTATCCATATTAATGTACAAATAAGCTACTCAAGAATCCTTAGCATTTAGCACAAATTGACAAGAGACTTTCTGGTATGAAATAATTTGGGGGAATATTTAATATCTCTTTTTTATATCATTCTTTCAATATCCTAAAGCAGATAATGTTATATTTCTACTCAGATTCAGAGAAGTTTTTTTGGATAACAAATTAGCTATAACTTAAAAACATACAAATATTGGTGATGACTGTTTTGTTTTTCAAAGTCCCATTTCCCTCCAACTGTTTCTTATTGGAAATTAAGGTTACATATTTGGGAACTGGATACTTTATATAAAATACTTTTTATACAAAATCTAACTTACTAAAATTACTCTTTTTTTTTTTTTTTTTTTTTTTTTGGTTTTTGGGTCACACCCGGCAGTGCTCAGGAGTTACTCCTGGCTCCATGCTCAGAAATTGCTCCTGGCAGGCACGGGGGACCATATGGGGCACCGGGATTCGAACCGATGACCTTTTGCATGAAAGGCAAACGCCTTACCTCCATGCTATATCCCGGGCCCCACTAAAATTACTCTTGTGAGAAAAAAATTCTTATTTGTATAAAAATAAAGAATAAGTTTCACAAGATCCAAAAAGAAGCAATTTGTTCCAAAGTTAAAATTTTAGAAACTAAGACAAGGATATATACTTCTTATTAATTTAATTTTAGACACAATAATTTAGAAATTACTAATTGGTTTTCATGCATGAACTAGTCCAGCATCACACCCTTTACACGTGTCTACTTACCTCTACCATTGTTTCAGCATTATTCCCCCACTCCTCTTTTTGATGCTAAGCTTTTAGCGAAGACAAGCTCTTAATTTTATATTGTCTTTGCACATTTGTTAAAAATGTGTTTCTTTAAAAACATAAATTTATTGACTTAAACCTATAAAATATTTCTTTTTGTTGAGGTATCATAATTTAAAATAGTATTAAAGCCTGTATCTTATATTGCAATGCTGCTACACTAATTTCTCCTTCAGTGCTTCAAGATCCCTTCACCATTATCCCATGGTTGTTCCACACTTTAATCATAATCCCTTGGTTTTCAATTCTATTGATCATGCCTCCAGTTTTATTTGTATTTATGGATTATTCAATTCCTTCCTTTATTTCTTTAGGAGATACATATGGGTTACATACAGGTAAAAACAACTATTATTTATCTTTTACTTTCTGATTTCTTAATTTAGCATGATGGCCTCCATTTCCATCCAAGCTGCAGTAAATTATAACATTTTATCTTTTCTCATAGTTGAATATTAGTATTCTATTATGTTTATGCATATGAATACATATGCATATATTTATGGACTATAATTTTTATCTTGCCATCTGTTGCTGGGCACTTGGGTTGTTTCTAGACGTTGGCTATTAGAAATAGTGCTGCAATGAACATAGGTGAGCATTTATATTTTTGAATTTATGTTTTTATTTTTTTGGGTAGACACCCAGAAATGGAATTGCCTGGTCATATAGAAATTCTATTTTAATGTTTTGAGAAATCTCCAATCGTTTCCAAGAAAGGCTGAATCATCTCACGAATGATGAATGAGTTTATACTATATCCACATCAACTTTTACAGGATCTAGAATTTTTGGGTATAGATCATTTTTGCTGTTTTTGTCATTGTCATTTTGATGTTCATTTTCCTGATTTGTTTTCTTTATGTCTTTTTGAGGAAGTATCTGTTCATCTTCTTTTCCCATTTTTTGATTTATTGTTATTGTTGAGTTTTGAAAGTGCTTTATATATATTGGGAATTAGTGCTTTGTTTGATCATGGTGTGTAAAAAATTCAATTACTAAAGTGGTGTTGTTATTGCTGTGGTGGTGGTTGTTTTTAGTTCGGGAGGCTTTATTTCTTTTGTTGTGCAATAGCTTTTTACATTTCTGTAGTCATATTTGTTTACATTTTTCTTTTTTTTGCCAATAAGGCCGTATCATTGAAGAATTCTCTCAAGTCAAATTTTGGAGAGTTCAGCCTAAGTTTCCATCTATGCATTTTTACAGAGGCAGATTTAATATCAAGGTAGTTAATCCATTTTTAATTAATCTTGATTTATGCTGTGAAACAGAGATTTTTTTTTTTTTTGGGTCACACTCGGCAGCGCTCAGGGGTTACTCCTGGCTCCATGCTCAGAAATTGCTCCTGGCAAGCACGGGAGACCATATGGGGCACCGGGATTCGAACCGATGACCCTTTGCATGAAAGGCAAACGCCTTACCTCCATGCTATCTCCCGGGCCCTGAAACAGAGATTTTATCATCATCACCATCATTATCATTTTTGCATGTGGCTAACCAATTTTCCCAGTGTCATTCATTGAATGAATAAGGCTCTTTTTGCCTTATTCAATTAACATTAATACCTTTGAAGGTATTTTTTAAAAGATAACTAGATATTTTCCCTAATTATCTAATATACTCTTTGAAGACAGGGAGGGGAACTCCCAAACACAGGAGTCCTGTGATTATTCCCAGCAGTTCTGAGCCATTCATGCTGGAACTTAGACGTGAGAACCAGAGAATACAGTGGCACTTGTGCCCTGTAGTTTTGGAGAACTTAGGTTCACAGCCAATACTGCTCAGGACATCCAAGACTACTTTCCAATGTAGTTGGTGTGCAGTGGGGGGCGAGGTATAGAGAATGATGTGGTGTTGAGGATTTAGCCAGGGTACAGCACATGCAAGGCATGCACCGAAACTTCTGCATTGTTGTCCTACCTCTATAATATACTCTTGATGCTAACTAAGTTTTTATCCCTTCCAGTTTTCCCTTATTCTGTTCTAGTTCTAGAATTTTCACATTTTTTTTCCTCCGTGGAAAATTTTTTTTGTTTACATCTTTCTTCCTCCCTCATCCCCAAGAATAAAAATTCTAGACTTTGTCATATTCTTATGTTAGGATGACTTCAGTTCACTGGAAAGTAGGAACATTAATTAGCACCACAAATAAAAAAAGTAAATAGAAAATGAGAGTTTATAAAAAAGAAAAAGACTTCTATGAGAATTTTGCCCTAACTGTTCCTTTCTACTTATCTTAGAAAACACAGTAAATACCAATAATTACAAAAATAACCAATTTTTATGACTACATCTTATTCTGCCACTAATGCAACCTCAATTTCTTTATATCTTTCGAGAATTTGGACAATTATATTTTGTCATTATTAATAGAGTTCATATGATCTTTAGGTGTCTTGCTTACCTGTGCCTAAAACATCTTATTTGTGCACTCATCCAAAGAAGGATATATATGGTATGATCTCTCTCATATGTAAGAAATAAAGAAACATATAAGGGGAATAACAAATTCCCAAGGGAACATGATAAAAACTGGTCTTCAGAACATAGAGGTATGATAGGTATTTGGAAAGATAGAATAGATGCAGAGTGGGAAGAACACTAGTATAATGGTGAAAGAAAGCAGACATTTTAGTTGAGTGTGCGGTGTTGGAATGTTTTATGCATAAAATCAATAATTAACAGTATTATAAACCATTGTGCCTGAATTTTTTTTAATAAAGAAAGCAAACTATGGTATATACTACTTCTTTGGAAAGGACAAACCTGTGATTTTGGGTGTAGATTCTTTCAAATATGCACAGTCACAGTGCATATTTACAGAGGAAAAAATCCAATATTCACATAAAATAGGCCTTTTCTACGGAACCCTTCAATTCCAAGAGTAGAGAAAGGTTCTTTAAAATCTATTTTTTCAGAAAAATAAAGAAAATAAATAAAGAAAACAAAATTAAGAAAACTGGCATTTCAGTGTTCAATTAAATAATTTATTGTATTTAAGAAACTCTAGATATTTTTTTATTTTGATCATATTGGCTTACATATATTTCACAGTAGTATTTTAGGTACATATTAACATTGAATCAGAGGAATACTCATCACCAAATTTGTCCTCCCCCCATCCCCATTCCCTTCCTGCAATCCATATCCCCCACCATCACATCCTGGGCTGCTAGAGTAGGTGGTCCCCTCTTTGTCTAGCTTACAATTGGTGATCATATATCTGTTTGGTCCTGGTAACCTCCCTTGTTTCCTCCTCTATTTGAGAGGTGGAGCTAGATAATTCGAGTTTTGTGGTTTTGTTTGAAGGAAAGAAAAGCAATAAAATAGGGTAAAAAAATAAAAAAAGAAAAGAAAAGTCAAATAACGTGAAAATGGGTGGAGTCCTTCTAGAGGCTTTCAACCTCAGTTTGAGAGAGGCCGTGAAAAAGGTAATTGAAACACCACAACAGTACAGAAAGAAATATCAAATTAAACATCCATTGAGCACTACAGCAATAAAGACAAGTACCACACAATAGTCTCGGTCCTGAAGTCAAACCATGCCAAAGTGCAAAAAGAAGGAGAAATATAAGATAAAATAAAATAAAATTGGACACATCCACTTCAATATCTACACCAAAATAAAGACGTCAAAAAATTCAATCAATAAATATATGTGGATAAAATGATTATTTTGTGCTTTTTATTTTTCTTTTCCCCCCTGCATAGGCACAGTAACTATTAGGGATAATATAGAGGGAATTCCCTTGGCCTAAATCTAGATATTTTTAACAAGCTACATGGAAAGCAATCGCATCATTTCATCTGAGGTTCCTCAAAATATTTAAGCAAGTCTTTACCTGAGATCATTTAATTTTTTAGAATCTGGGAACTATATTAATTAACCTCAATATTAGAAATGTATGCCTTGCATTTGTCTACCATTATAAAACTTTGAATAGCTTAATTAATTAAATGTCATTGGGCATTCTAATATTACAGCAATATAAAATTAAGTAAAAACCCGTGTTCACCAAATAAATTACATACTTTTGAAGTGTTATATTTTAGATTTCCTCATGCATAACTCTTATCCAAGGATTTGATCTAGGATAAATATTTCACATTATAAGATAAAAAAACTATATATAGGATGTATTTAAATTTGAGTAAATGTTTGTGGGACTACTATGTGTTAAAGAGTCTTGTCTTGTTAAGAAAATAATATCCCTATTTAGAGAAAATTTCCATATCCAAAGGAGAAAGTCAGGAATAGTCTCAATGGTAATGAGATATTATTTGAATTTGAAAAATAGCTAGGCTTTCTAGAACTAAAAATTTCAGAGATTTCTTGTAACAAGGATCTGAAATAACAGGAGACTGGAGATCTTTATTTTGAAAAGAAGCAATAAAATATTTTAGTATCTATAAGTAATTCAGGATGGTTTGTTTGTTCTTACATAACATTCTGTCAGTATAGGTTCACAATTTCCATATCTTGTGGATGAGAAAACTGCAAGAAAAAGGTCAAATAGCTAAAGTATTAGGAAGAGTTAATAAAAATATTTGTCTTTTTTCTTCCAATTAGGCATACTGAAAAATCTAAGCATGATATATAAAATATAAAGCCTTCAATGACAGGAAATAACAACAATGTAGGAACCTTAGGATCTGGGTGGCAATACAGAGATTTCTCATTTTTTGCTCAGTTTTTCATTTTCCAGAGTGACAATATGTAGATGCCATAGGCATAAGCCAAAAAGTGTTGGGGACTGCTTGGCATAGTTAAAAAGTCCTCTCACTAATCAAAATGGAGTCTCTGAAGGTCTGAGCCAAAAGTGTCTAGTGACAAGCTGCATGGTAGCAGTTTGCAACCTTCTGCCCTTGGACCAAAAGAAATAGGAACTAATCCCATATCTTAGAACTGGGCGTTAACCATTAGGATCCAAGATGTCCTTGTAAAGATAGGGGTCAAAAGGCCCAAGCTGAGATTAGATTTTGTATTTTGTTACTCAAAGATAATGTGGATCTCTTGACTGATGATAATCTTATTAACCTTGGAAAATCAAGATGTTCCCGTGGAAAGTTACGGCCATTCCTATTGCGCCTCGCCCCTACTCTCTTTGTTTTGCATTGTCTATAAAAGGTCTATTTTTCCCTTCATTAAATGGACTCCTGATCGGAAACTTTCGTCTCGAGTCTCTTTATTTCCCAGTCCCTCTTCTACTTCAGGTCGGATTTCCACTTGGAGAACTGCGAATTACTGACGTGGTTCCTAGCTTTACCCGCTGGTCGAAATCCCTGGTGGGCCACAAAAAAAAAACCCTTTTCTAATGTGTTTTCTCACTATTGAAAAGACTGGAAAAAGATTTAGCAAGTCAGAAAACATATTTTTTAATTGAAATTATGGGATCAAATACAGATTTTCCACAGCTAGTACATGTGCTCTACCACTGAGCCACATCTCTGGCTCAATGCAGGTAGTTTTAGATAATAGCCTTTATATTCAGTTAAACATCACAGAAAAATTGGCATATAACCTGGTATAGTATTTCCCATTTAGAAATTACATCCCCCATCTGGTGTCCCCAGAATATTCCAAGGGGCCACAGGCGAAATGAGGGGTAAAATAAAGACTAAATGGCCAAACAGTGGGCAAGGGGTGGAGGGAGTCACAGGAAGCAAATAAGATAAGAAGTGGGAAATAAAGATTGTTAGAAGAAGGATAAACATGTTCCTGGTGTCTAGAAGAAATGATATGTCCTGTCACTAAGGGTTGTTAGAGAAAACTGGATAAGGACTGCAACTTTCATACCTCCAGGTAGAAGGTAGAATTTAGGAGGTAAAACACTAAGTAGCCAATAGTAATTACTAGATGAGTCTTCTACCCCACTGAAATAAAACAGCATGTCTTTGAGTTTCCCATAATGGAGCTGTACCAGAAAAAGTCAATTCATATACAACACTAAAAGAAGAGTCAGATGAGTCCGGAGCAATAGCACAGCAGTAGGATGTTTGCCTTGCACACAGCTGACCAGGAAGGATCTGGGTTCGATCTCCAGAGTCCATATGGTCCACTGAGCCAGGAACGATTTCTGAGCATAGAACCTGGAGTAAACCCTGAGCATCATTGAGTGTGGCCCCAAATAAAACAAAAAACAAAACAAAAAAACCCACCCCCCCAATGAAGAAGAGACAAAGGTTTGAAAATTAAACTTTTAAAAAAATGTTGCAAAGTTTATTAAGAGGACAAAAACAGATACTAAGGAGAGACAATATTTATAAAAACTATTGTCTAGTACAGTATTTGAAGCAAACATTTATCTGGTAAAGAACTAGTGCCTATTATATAATAGGTATTCTTACAACTCAATAGCAAATAAGAAAATTTAATTTGAAAATGGACAAAATAGTGAGCATAAATTTGACTCAGGAGTATGTACAGGTGGTAAATAACAAAAGTTGCTCAAGATTATGAAACTTTAGAGATAGTTTAGAGATAGTTCTGCTAACCTATATCAATTATTAAATACTGACAGCAATAAATACTAATATAAAGTAATGCTGAGGTGTTCTCTCTACTTTTGGAGAAGTCGGTGCTCTCTTTTGAGCATGTTACTCTCTCTCTCTCTTTCATATTTTCTCCTTCCCTTTCCTCAGGATCTTCCAATAAAAACAGCTTTTATTTCAAAAAAATAATGATGCCCTAAATGCTGACTTAGAGCAAACTGGTTAACTCATATTGCTAGAAAATTTCTAGTGTTACTGGCAGAAATATAAAATCATACCCATTCTGGGAAACAGGCAGTTAGTTGCTTAATAAATTAAATGACCCAGCAACTGCACATCCACCGATTTATCCTAGAATAATAAAAACCATGCTCACGAGAAAAATTGTACATGAGTATTTATGCCAGCTTTATTCATAATAGTCCAATCCTCAGAAAAATTTCAGATATGCTTAATCAAGTAAAAGAATAAATACATTGAAGTACACCCATAGAATGGAATGCTAATCAATAAAAAAGTAAACTCCTAATACAGTAACAAAATTGCAAGATAAATTCCCAGAGAATTATTTTAAAAATCAAAATCCAATTACATACTGTTTATTTCATCCTAAATATAGAGAGTTACTTTATCAAGTATGTACAAAATTTTCATGGTCAGACCAGATGCTAGGACATAAAGTATCATTAAATTGAAAAAGACTGAAATATTTCTAAGTGCTTCTTCTGATTACAATTAGAACAATCTGAAATTAGAACATAACCATGAAAAACAAATAGAAAATTCTCTAACAGGTAGAACCTAAACAATATACTTCTCAGCAACTATTGGTCAGTAAGGAAAATTAAGGCATAAGTTTAAATATTTTTTAGAAACAAATAAAGACATAAGGTGTAGAAATATATGGAATATGGTGAAAGCAGTACTAAGAAAAATAAATGACAGTCTCATCTTCATAAAGAAAAATGATAAACAATTTAACATTATAGCAAACAAGTATAGTAAAGCAACAAAAAAGACAGAAAAGAATAAAAACAGAGTGAGAATAAATGAATCAGAATCAAATACAAAGTATCGATGAAATTGAGTTTGGCCTTTGAAAAATAGCATTTATAAAAAACATAATAGAAAAAAATCAGAATCCAAAATGAAAGATAAATTATAACAGATGCTCTATAAATACAAAGTATGCCAACAAGTTAGATCACAGGAGAAAGACGGGGTAAAATGTAGATTAAATAGAAACTACCAATATGAAACAAGAAAAAATATAAATTGACTAATGCTCAGTAAAAATATTTAAACAGTTATAAAAAGGACTGCTTCAAACAAGTATTTTACTAGATCTTTACTGTTTTACTTTTGCTAAATTTTATTTATTTATTTATTTATTTATTTATTTATTTATTTATTTATTGGGGAGATTAACTCAGCTTATTATAGATGGAAAAGGGATATATAGTTATATATTATATGTTAGCTACTATATAGTTATATATTATACTTAATCATATATATTGTTTTATAGTATTCATTAATATATGATTAATATATACTTATAGTGTATTTTAATTAATATAATGTGTTATATATTATATACATTATATATGTTATATATAATATATATTAGGGGAGAGTAATGCAGAGTAAGGTGTGGGCTCTGTGTTAGCTAGTTAAAATGTGAGATTGGATTACAACAGGGTGTGTGCTTCTGCGTTTAAGGAAGATAAGTAAGGGGATTAGGGAAAGCAGAGTGTGTGCTCTGGATGTTAAACAGGGTGTTTGTTTATGGTGATAAGCTACATCTTCCCTTCTTAATTTTATAGAAAAATGCAGAAATATGTGGTAATACAAAGTAATTTGTGCCCCCAATGCTCTAAGAAAAAGGTGAATGTCTCTTTCTAAAAGATAAAAGGGGTGGCAGTTTTTTGCATAGGTACAACAAAAGTTGAGAAAAATATAAAGAAAAACTTTTGGCCTTAAAAAATGGTGTTCCTACCTACAAAACATCCTACCATAAGATAAACTACAGGCTCCAGGCATACTAATATGTCTAATTCCAAAGCTTCTCTTTATAGTCCCAGGAAGGGTCTTCTTAATAACTGTTTTCACAGTCATGATTCAGTAATTAAAGATCTTGGTGTTTGCACACATCCTATATTGACGTCAGGGTGTTTTGAAGCATTTCCTGGTATCATCTCACCGTTAGGTGGCAAGGCAGGGAAATAATCTGCCTTGAAAGCAAGTCATTGCTAATTTCCAAGGCATTATTAGGATGGCATATAAGTCAACCCTGGGGCAAGTAGAAGTCACAGATGTTCTAGGGCCTGTCCTAGAAGTGTCCTTTTATTAAAACACCATGATCGCAAATCCCTTCATGCTATGTTACTTTGCAGAACTCATACTGCATTGGTTTAAGTGTGATGATTTTTAAGCAACTAGGAACATAGTAGTACTTTTCAATAAATGTTTTTGATACTACATAATCCTTAAAGGCATGTCAAGTATGCTGAGTTTTCAATGAAAAAAGTAACCTGAAGTAAAGAAAGAATAATGTTTCAATTTATAAAAAATAATACTCTGGGTGCACATGTGTTGCCTGGCTATATCCTACCTGAGCAAATGTGGTCCACATGTCTCCTCTTGGGATATGTGGACTTTTAAACTTCGTGGCAAGTTGTGTACTAGCATGCTTTTCACCTTTAGAGAAACCCCTTGCCATGCTCTCTTTTGAGTGTGTTTCTTATTGCTTTCCCTCTTTCTTATCCTTTCCTTCCTTTGAAGTTTTTTAACTTAAAAAAAAAACTCTAGCAAAAAAAAATACTCTTTATTGTACTCAGTATACTTCTGTTTGTTTCTTATGCAGAAAGATATTTTCATAAAAAAATTTCAGAGGTAATTTTGACTTTGTGAGAGTTTTGTTTTATATGCTGACTTTAGAAATTAACCTCCTCATGCAATCCAAACCCACTTTGCTATTTTGACATTTCTTTTGTCTGAAAGTATTCATTAACATTTCACATAATTGCCCCGTTTCCTGAGCAAGCATATAATTTACTACAGGGAAAAGACTTCATAGTGCATTTCTAACTAAGTCCATCCTGTCTGCTTTTAAGTTATGTATTGGGCTTGAAGATTTTTTTGTGGTTGGAGTTATGATACAGGTGTTCAGGCAATTATCTTTCCCAATTCCATCTCCATCACAGGTAGGAGTAGCCTCAGCACTGCTGGGTGTGTCCCCCCATGCAAAAAAAAAAAAAAAAAAAAAAACAAAACAAAACAAAAGAAAATTGTTCTGCCATGAATTGTGTTGAATTTTGTTGGTCATTGGTAGATTAAAAAGATGACCACCACGCATGCTTATTTTAATGTGTCTGTTCTTCACTCTATATAAACTCTAATATCTTTTATGAATGCATACGGATAAGAAAGACTTCAAATCAACATATACAACTTTAAACAGGTTCAGATCTTTGCTTTTAAGTTGAATATAATTTTGATAATTATGCTTTAGAACATAGAAATGCCATGAACATACAATTATAAAACACATTCAAACATAATATTAAGTAGAAAAATAAGTTTAAAGAAGTATTTTTTACTATTGCTTATTTAAGGAATACATTGCACAGAGATCCAAGAACCATATATTTAATTTCTTATTTATGCACCATGGTTACAAGGTTGTGAAGAACAATTTTTATATTATTTATACACTTTTTTGGGAGAATTGAGATAAGCTATGGAAACAGTGTTCACTTTCCACTAAAATAAACTCTTATTATGTTTTATGTTTAAAGGTCCTCCTTGCTCTGCCAAGAGTTTGCTAAGAACTTAGTTGGGAATGTAGCTCTTAATACCCTCCACAAAGTGAAAACATAATTTTAAATTTTCTTTAACAATGTTATCCATTTATAATTCATATGGGTAATTGTGGTGTTTACCCTATAGAATAGTGGCTAATAACTTTTTATAAGTACCTCTGTTTAATAGTTTGTGAGAAAATAACTCCTTGGTCACACTTGAGAAGTTCCCAAATTTATTTGATCTATCACATTCTTTAGAGAAAAAAATTAATTACTCAGTACAACTACTCCTTTCTGTTCCTCACCAGAAATCTATCTTCTTTAAGCTAATAAACAGAAATCACACACACACACACACACACACACACACACACACACACACACACACACTCCTAATTGCACCCAAGACTACTATTGGCCTCTGGATCATCCCAGTGCCCCAGCATAGGATGAGGCTATACTGGGTAGCATTGTCTTCTTTAGAAAGCATAGCTCTGCATAATGCAGATTTATTCTTTAGGAAAATCATGGTGAAAATTTAATCACTATGTTGTTTCAGCCAATATATCTCAATAAATCTAAGAACCAGACGCTGGATCTTAGTTTTTGCCCTCCCCCTCATCCCCATATTTGTAACAACACACTGTATCTCAATATGTAACGACAAACAATCACAGCAATAGTACACTCCGGCTGCTTGATTTCTGGTTTCTGTCACATATTATAATATGATCTTTCTTGGCTTTTAAATCACAAGCAACATGACTGACTCATCTGTTTGTACAAGCTGAATAGGATTTTGCAATCTGTACTCTCATTTATGCTTGGATTTGTCCTTTCTGAAACAAAATAGTTTGACATACGGCAGTTAGTTTTATTGATTCTGTGGTATATGATGCTATAAGCACTTCACCAAGAGATTTCATTAATGTTACTGTGTCAGAGATAAAAACTATGAATGGGTATGTCTGATACTTATAAAATATTCAAAAACTTCTTCCATTAGTATGTATGTGTAAACTTAATTAAAACTGATAAATAGATTTACTGCTATTGTTAACTTCAGAGATATAAAGACAATGTTTCTGTTTTCTCTGGTAAGTGGGACTGCTTAAAGTAAGCCATTAATATATATAAAATAAGAAGCCATTAGGATAAAAATATTAATTTTGTTAGAAAATGTAAGGTGAAAAGAAGTTATCCAGGAAGATTTATAGACAGAAAACCTTTATAGACCAACCCTTGAAATAGCATTGTGCTGTGATAGCCTATTTCAACTTCCATAATTCATCTGCCTAAAGGCAATTTATATATTTCTCTTCATATTTACATATGCATTATTCTTCTTAAACAATTGCTACTTTGAAGGTAAGCACAATTTCTCATTATTAACCACTTACTGTGGGCAAGACACCACCGAGCTTAAAGAGGCTATTTGGTATTCAAATATTAAATCTTACAGCCTTTGTCTATAATTGCAAATGGGAAAAAGGATGAGTATTGAATTTCAGGTCTAGTGATTAATAGGAAAATAAGAAGAATGAGCCAGAAAGTCTAAAGAATATTTCCTAGTTACGTTGGAATTTAAATCCCCTTCCTGCTTCACCCCAAAGGGATTCCTGGATAAAACTTTCATGCAAGTGGTTGCTAGGGAAGTAGACCTAAGAAATAGAGGAGCGGCCTTTGATTAGAGAATAAAACAAGGAAGAGGGAGAGAGAACTGATCCAAGGGAGCTTGATTGAGTCAGTTTTCCTTCTTAGCAATTAGGGCTTTAAGGGATGGATGCTTTTTGGAATAATCTACAGACCTAGAGAGATAGTAAAGGGCGTAAGACAGTTCCCTTATATATGGGTTTTATATACCTACTGACCTCAGTTTGATTCTTAACACTGCATATGATCCCCTAAGGACTTATTGCTAAGCACAAAGCTAGTAATAACCCCCTGGAAGACCTCCAAGTGTTTCCCACCCATAACTCCCCAAAGTGATGTAGAGCACTGCCGGGTGTGACCCAAAAACAAAACAAAAAAAAAAGATGCTTCAGCATTGTCACACCCAGCAGCGCTCAGGGTTTACTCCTGGTTCCATGCTCAGAAAATCGCCTCTGGCAGGCACGGGGGACCATATGGGATGCCGAGATTCGAACCACCGTCCTTCCCCATGAAAGGCAAACACCTTACCTCCATGCTATCTCTCCGGCCCCCACAGACAATTTCTAAGAGAGAAAGAACCTAGCCTCTTCCTCAATTGAGCTCATACTAAAATTGTTGGATGGTGTGATTTATTTTTTTTTCTTCAGGATTCTCACTAAAGTAGAGAATTACTGAGAGAAGTAACAGAATAATTGAGTGAGGTGCTTTCCAGTGAAGTCTAGGTTGTATGCATAATTTTAAAAATAATTTTTATTTAATCATAGTAGCTTACATATCATTGACAATAATATTTTAGGTATATATTAACATATTTTATTAACATAAAATCAAGGGAAATCCCATCACCGAATTGTCCTCCTTCCACCTCCGTTCCCTCCTGCCTCCCATATCCTCCTACCTCACTCCTGGGGCTGCTAGAATAAGTGGTCCCCTAGCTTACTACTTAGTGATCTTACACCTGTTTGGTCTTGGTACCTACCCTATTTCCCCAATTTAATGCTGACTGCCTTGCACATAGAACAAAGGTGGGCCGAATGGGACAAGAAGGGAATGGCATATGTCTAACAGGAGGCCCATATTTGACAATTATTAGGCGCATTAATTGTTCCCTCTTAGCAGCTGCTTCTGCCTCCTAAAAGAGTTAGCAGGTCAGAGACACCACTGTGTCTATTATCCAAGGTGATCATTAGATCATAAAGGTCTATAAAAGCATGTTGAAAAGGGACTCAGGAGATGGCTCAAAATGCTAACTGTATGGTTTGCCAACAGGAGCTGTAGCATCACATTTCCACAAAAATTGTAGGGATTGAGCTCTGAGCCAAGAATAACCGTGGAGGACTTCTGGGTGTGAACCCAGCAATGAACAAACACATTAAAACCATTTAAAGTATAGCTCACTAGAAAACAGAAAGAAGTTAAACTTGTTCCAGGCTTGATACATATAAAAATAAAGCAGAAACAGATAACCAAGAAGCAACAGAAAAACCTTGAAAACCATAGGATGCCCCTAAACATGGTGTGATAGCTCAGTTAGAATCAATGGACCAGAAAAAACAGATGTGCCCTAATGATGACAAATAACACAGTTATCATCCTGGAAATGAGCATGTGCATTTAACAGATCAAATTATCTACTAACTAGGATATTAGAAGTTTTTTTTTCTTGTTCGAAATAAATATTGATTGAACTGATCTAGCAAAGGCTTAATATTAGTAGACTATAATGCCTTTTCTGGCTCTCAGACCATTTTTCAATCTTTTGATGTGAGTCACATATGTCCACTCTTTAGATTTAGAGCTCAGATTCATTTTCTTCTGACAACTGAAATACTGCAGTTGTTTTATTAATTTCAGGCCTATTTGATCTTAGAAAATTTAACTAGAAGTTATTCTCTTAATGTCTAGTTTCCATACAGGTAGACTTTTAAAAAGTTTTTTTCAGAACCCTTAAAAATGTAATGACTGTTAAACACCAACATTACTTTAAATTCTCCTTTGAGCTCTATTATGGTGAATATACATGATAGAGACAAAGTTAACAAAATTTTACTTGCCAACTCTCCTATCAGCAATTTGAAAACATCATGACATTATGAAGACATCATGGATGAAGTTCACAGGAAACAACCCAAAATAAAGCATGATAAGTAACTGACCAGAAAGCCTAACCACAGAATCTTTGTGATCACTGACTTGCAGAATTCCCTTAACTAGGATCCTCATAATTCATTTTATTCTCTATCAGGCAATAATGTGATGAGAAACTGATTTTAAGGGAAAGGCTCATAAATTGAAAATATTAAACTAGTTATTTTTTGTTTAACTTTTAAATTAATTTATTTGGGGGTGTCATGCTTTACAATATTATTAACGATAATTTTGTGCAATCAAAACACCAATATAATACTAACTACGCAATTGCCAGCTTTTTTTTTTTTACTGACATTCCTTGAACTCCTCCAGTGTATATCCCTTCCCTTCATGCTCCATCCCCAAGGAAAACAAGTTTTGTAGATCAACTCTGCAGTTACGTTGCCCTTGACTATTGTTCCAATGATTTGTTTCTTCCTTCTTCTTTTCCTCCATTTCCTTTTCTCTTCCTCTTCTACTCTCATTCTCTCCTCCTAATCTTCCCCTCCTTTTTTCTCCTCCTCTTCCACTTTCCTTTCAGCTCTCCCCTCTTCTTCCTCTTTCTCCTCTTCCTCCCTCCTCTAACCTTCCATTCATCTCCCTCCTCTTCTCCACCTTTCTCTCCTCCTTCTTCTCCTTTAATTTTTTGTTTGTTTTTTAGCACTCAGGGGTTACTCCTGGCTCTGAGCTCAAAAAGAACTCTGAACTAAAAAAGGTTCAGGTAATAGACAGGATGCTGGAGATTGAACCAAGGTCTGATACTTTTAAGGCAAACACCCTCCCCTCCATGCTATTAGAGAGAGACCCCTTCTTTTATTTTTAACTCAGAAAATCCTAAATTTTTGTCTTTGTTTCATTTCCAAGTGTTTGAATTCCTTTACCCATTACTGATTTTCTGTTTGTGATTAATTTCTATTTCAGACCCTCCTGGTTTGAGAGGATAGTTGATATAATTTCTATCTTCTTGACTTTAAGGAGATATGTTTTGTGACCCAGCATGTGGCCTATCTTGGAGAATGTCATATTTAATCATGGTGTAAATATTGTAGCAGCTTTCATTCTGACCTCAGAGCAACCTCTGCATCTTAGTCATTGCTATTTTAAAAAAACTTTAATTCTCCTTTTTACTTCAGCTTGAACTATTGCAGAATCACAAATACCTTTATATATAATATTGGAACTCAATTTTAACATACGTGCAGAGAATATTTCTTCCACTGTAAGATCCCCATGAATGTCTGTTCTCTACTTGTGCATGATTTACAATCATGAGCATGGAGTGAGCGTGTTGCAATTTGGCAATTTGCGAAAACTAGCTTTAGAATGGCTCTGTGGTTTCCATAGATTGGAGGTGAAATCTAATGTTCCTACATCTCGGAAGGAAGTTTCAGTTAGATTTTAGTCTACAATGAACCTTACTGAATAATGATCAAAATTAACAGGACTGAGAAAAATTTTGGGTATGCAAACAGGAACTTCTGACTCAACATAGAATCGATATTAAAAGACTCACCATAAAGGGCAGGAGACATAGTGATGTGAGAAGGGGGCTTGCTATACACAGTTTGGTCTGAGTTCTATCCCTGGTATCCATATGGTCTCCCAGACACCACCAGGAGTAATTCCTGAGTGAAGAGCCAGGAGTAAGACCTGAGCATCACTGGGTATGGCCCCCAAAACATAAATAAATAAGTGGTTCTCCACTTATGATTCATAATTAGAGGGTGGGTAAGAAAGGGATGGGGGAAAAGAGAAGAGGAGCTTCTTAAATATACTTTCCCCCCTCTTTCAAGTATCTTCAGTAGGCAGGTAACTTAGGTAGAGGTGGAAAGTAGTGCATGAAAGTTGTAAAGGTACATAGGATCATTTTTTTGATTAAGGTTTTGTGTTCCTTTCTAAGGTTTGAATGTTATTCTGGAATCCAAACAGGAGAGTCCTAGTTGGCCTTGGTTAAAAGATCCTTATGAGATGTCCTTTGCTTGCTTACTTTTGATTCCTTGACATTCTATAAGCAAATACAAATTGCCTGTTATCTGCAAGTATGTTTTAGGTGCAATGATAATTGTTGGCAAAACGTGGATGAACATAGCATAGTTCCTAGTATATACTATACATCTGTGTGTGCAGGAAGGGAGAAGGGTGAAGACTACATGATACAACATAGAGGTACAACAATTTTTCACTATAGGATTCAGGGAATTTTTGTTTTTGTTTTTGTTTTGGGTTACTCCTGGCTCTGCACTCAGAAATTGCTCCTTGCTGGCTCAGGGGACTATATTGGATGCTGGGATTTGAACCACTGTCCATTCTGGGTCAGCTGTGTGCAAGACAAACACCCTACCACTGTGCTATCTCTCCAGCCCTAAGAATTAGACAAGTTTTTACACAGACTTCACCTAAGCTATTTGTTCAGCTTGAATTTTCTAACAACCAGAACTGCAACGAGAGCTGCATGTAGTAGTTAACTATAACTCTATGGGGGTTAAAAAGATATTACAGCAAATAAGTTGCCTACATTGCAGGAGACTAACCCAGGTTTGATCTCTAGCACCTCTTATCAACACTTGAATTCTACCAGGAATGACTGTTGAGAGTCAATAGTGCAGAGCCATGAGTAAGCCCTTATCATCCTAGAACCAAGTCAAACAAAAATAAAGCAAGTGAGCAAGCATACATACAAACAAAACTTCCACAAATAGTTTTTTGTAGGTTTTTTTTTTTTGTACAGAGCTGTCCACATACATATACTTCCCTCAGACTCACAATTTTCTTTACCGTACTGAAACAAGCATAACAGGCTTCCATCAACACAGAGGTCATAGAGCAGTTTCACCCAGGGAGTTGGCCTGATCATAAAAACTGCCACTGAGGGAACACTTCAGAAAAATCAGATAATACTGCAGTAGGTCAATGCTTAGCTGTTCTATCATGTTATAATTGAGCATTTTGATTTCAGGACTTTTAAACGTTACATGGACACTGATCTGGGTGTGGATTACTTAAGACATTCATCGTGTCATTTTTATACCTATTAAGACTAAATAAGTTAACCTTAGACTTTACTCTCTGATTCATTGCATTATACTCCTTCCAATCTCATACCTGAGTTCAGCCCTGACTCTTACAGACTACTTAGAGTTGATCGGAATGGTAGATATTTCTAATTAAGGTAAGAATTTTTTTCAGTTATTTGTACCTTGAAATAAGGCAAAAATGAAAATGTATTTGTTTATTAAGCTTTAATATTTTGCTAACCTGTGTTTTTCCTAACCTGTGCTTTTCTAACCTGTGTTCTTCCTTGAACACGTATCTCACTTGGTTATTTATTTATTTTTGCTTGCTTGTGTTCTGTTTTGAATACATTTACCCTCTTTCCTCTCACATGTTTCTAAGTCAGTTTCAATAAAAAATTACCTTGATTCTCAAACTATAGCAACTAGTTATTTATGCTAAATGCATAAATAAATACACAGGAAACTGCTCAGCAAAAAGTTTTTTTTTAATAATAGGTTAAAATACTTCAAATTTAAAAGTTATCCAAATAATAAAATGCAATAATCCTTAGTTTATATGTTCTTGTAAGATGGGGAAGCAGGGATGAGAAATATTTGCTTTAAATTATTTAGTTCTGGGGCCGGAGCAATAGCACAATGGTAGGGTGCTTGCTTTACACACAACCGACCTGGGATGGACTCTAATTCGATCCCCAGAATTCCATATGGTCTTCTAGCCTGCCAGGAGTTATTTCTGAGTGCAGAGACAAGCATAATCCTTGAGCACTGCCGGGTGTGAACCCCTGTCCCCCCAAAAAGTATTTAGTACTGTCTCAAGCCACACCAACTGACATTACAGATTCAGTTGCCTCAAAGACGTGTTTTTTAACCTTTGGGATATAGAGGAAGAATAAAAGATAGTGTTTTTTGACAAAACCAAATGATGTTTAAATTTGAAAAAAATCTAAAGTTTCCTAGATATTTAGAGGATATCCTTAAATGTTCCATTATGCCTGAGAAATGAGTCAATAAGTTAAGTTGCAATTCTCTCTAGGTTTCTCCTATTCCTTGGGACTATGATAAAAATAATCCTAAAAATAGTTTACATTTTTTTTTCTGTTACTATTACCAGACAAAACAAACTGAATCTTCTCATATCCCTGACACCTGAAGGAAAATCATTCCTGTGTAGAAAAATGAACTGGTGTTATTTTTTGCATGTTTGAAGTAAAAGCTGTTATGTAGTGTAATGGCTAAGACTGTAATTTCCAGGGTCAACTTCTTTGGTTTGGTTGTGAGTTATGTTTTTCTTTTGAGTCTTAGTTTTCTAAACTATACAATGTAGATAGATCTACTTCTAAGAAGTATGGAGTAGACACCCAGAGACTACCAAAAACTCAGTAATACCTGACTTCTTTGAAGTGTTGGGGAAAACTAAATTCCCTATTCAAGAAATCCCCTTTCTTAGACTTCTTCCTGGTTAGATTGGATCCTGGGTGTACACTCTCAAGCACTTTGATCTTATTTTCCAAGAAAATGAAAGTACATTCATACCATTTCATATCAATTGAAGCTAAAAAAAATCTTATTTTGAAAAATCTTACGTTCTTTAAACACAGCATAATCTTTCTAATACATTTACTTGATTGCTGAGCTAATTTGTTCAAAATCCCCTCTAATTAAGTCCAAATTAAAAATAAGTACATTTATTTATCTTGAGCTAAACCGTACCTTGATGGTTTTCTTTTAACTAGAAGCTTCCTTCTAGCAAGTCTTAGCTAATGCACTCAATTGCACCCATTGTTAAAGAACAAGATTCAGTCAATAAGATACAACTTCTAAGCATCTTTTCACGTTCAGAATTTTTCTTTATAAATGCTGTTATATGCTCCTCTGAGAGTGTTTTAATTAAGAGTAGGTTGTTCTTCTTATACCTTGATCTTACAGTTTTGTAGTACAATTGTACATCATTCCTTATCAACAATTTAGAGTTCAAACAACTAATCCCCAATCAACAAGCTAATAAGATACAAGCTAGAGATATGCTAATATACACACAGTTTTATTATGATGGAATGTCTTCTCCATGGTTGCTCAGGCTTTATTCTATACACCCTGGGATCCTGTTAAACATTGTAATATATATTAGAGGCATTGAAGGAAATATCTTTTTAAGACTAAAAATAATTCTTTCCCCTTGTAACTATCCTCTTAACAAAATCACTAGAATGCCATGTCAATTACACAAAATCAATGTCACAAACTATACCAATCTATAGGATAATCAACATTGCGATTATAAAGCAAATATTTCTCTGCTGTAAAGTAGCCACTGTATTATGCAAATTTAGTTCTTCATTAAACATTCAATTTTCAGTTATATATTTAAAATTTGACTCTGTTTTAAACAACTTTAGGCATATTTTTCTTTTGAATCCGTTATGGTTAATCTGGGACCACTCCATATCATTCTAGCCTACCAATCCCCATTTTATTACTATATTGAAATAGGTTTAATTTATGTTTTCTTTGAGTCATTCCATTTAATGATTTGATTTCTAAAGAAATGTTATACATTTTTAAAATATGCACAATATATTTAAGTACTCAATTATCTAGTAATGATTTACCTATAATTATGTGAGCAGTTTTATCATAACTTCTTATATAATTGCAAAAGTTACCTGAAGCTATATTTCTAACATAGGCAAAACTAAAATATTTAGCAAAGCTGTTTCAATTGTTTAAAAGATTATGAATGTGAATGAGTACACAATAAAAATGTTCTTTTTACCAGCAACACACTTAAAATAATGTTGGTGATGATGGCTAATGACAGGCACTTCTAAATATGGCTACTGGCAGGCTGTATTATAAAGCCTTTTAATGAGTAGCATTTCAGTAAATAAAAACACATGTAATACTAGAATTGATTTTACGTTATTAAAATACTGACAAAGTAAAAGCACCTTATTTCTAGGCCTAAAAAATACTGGAAAGATAATCTCCTTGTAGTTATATTGAATAATACTCTAAGAAATCAGATGCTACAAGTTATTAACTTTCCTCTAGGGGGATATATATTCTGGCTAATGGCAAAAATATGGATATTTTATTTCATAATTTTATTTCTCTTGATTAGAAGACAGAAAGCCTTTAACAATTTATAAAACTCCATATGGTAATTATTGGGATGAGGGTTCTTTTCTGAGTTCCAAAGTTTTTAGAATCACTAAAATTTATTGTGCATACACTAAACCAGAGCTTTCTAAGCTCTTCGATCTGCATTAATCTGTTTAATACAGCATGGTTTCCAATAATTCTAATCTGTAACATTTCTAATTTTGAAATTATCTTTGATAATATATTTTAAGATTTATTGAACATCCATTTAAAATGAAGTTTAGGACTTTTTTTTACATCTAATGTTTAGTTTTTCTTTCTCATTGGGGGATCAATGAAGCAAAGATGATTGGTGATACTATTTATTTGCAATGGATCTAGTGATGCTATTCATTGTTCATTTGAGGGAATTCCACTAGAAATAATATCTTAATTTTTATTACCTTTTATGGCTCTCTAATTAATAGCACATTTTGTTCTTTCTATTTTCAAAAGAGTTGTGTTATTCAGTATTGAAAAGTAGACAGCAGGTGTACTGAGTGAGACAGTAGTTTAAATTAGTTGTTGTTTGCTTTTGGGTCACACCTAGTGATACCAAAGCTTATTTCTGGCTGTATATTTAGAGTGGGTATATAGGAGGACAATATGTGGTGTAGGATATTAAAGTTGGATGGACAGTATGCAAGGCAAACCCTATGCACTGTACTATCATCTTGGACCCTGCATATTAATCTTAAACATTTTTTAAATATATGGAGGCTGGGCGGTGGTGCAAGAGGTAAGGTACTGGCCTTGCCTGCGCTAGCTATGGATGGATCGGACCGTGGTTCAATCCCCCGGTGTCCCATATGGTCCCCCAAGCCAGGAGCGACTTCTGAGCACATAGCCAGGAGTAACCCCTGAGCATCACTAGGTGTGGCCCAAAAACCAAAAAAAAATTTTTTTTAAATAGAAAGCTTCATTTAAAGTTTTTATTGAATAGGGTTTTATTACTTATATTCACATCCTCTATTACATTTTTCATGGGCAATGTTTGTTTCCTGGGACAACTTTTGATAATGTTTAGAAATGAGTTTTTTTTTTTTTATAGTAGCACTATTTTCAGTTAAAATTCCTGACAAATAGACAAATCAACTAACTTTAATTGAGTTGTATGGCAACATGTTCATGACATTTTCATAGCTTTGGCATAAGTAAAAGTTTTGATTTTCTTTGGGAATGGATATCTTTTTCATATTAAGTGTGTCCTAGGGTATAATTTGCAGGAAATGTAAACTCTTATTAGTTATTTGATGTTATAGAGCAAATTAACCCCAAATTCTACCTAAAAATAATCAGTGCCTTAGTTTATGGCTTCTGTAGGGTTTGGATACAAATTAACTATCTCTTCTAAAGAGGTTGCTATTATTGTATTAGTCAGGACTGTAATCTCATATGAAGGCTTTGTAAAAGCAGGATTTGCTCCTAAGTTCTTAGACATTATTTTCAGTAGAACTCAGGTGTATTTACTTATTTAGCACTGTTGGACAAGAGGTCTTTCATTACTTGCTTGCTAGGAGCAAGAGACCACCATTAGTTCTTTTTTTTATGTAATCCTCTCCATAAGGTAGGTTAGAAAATGGCAATGACTCTCTAAGAACAAGAAAGTGAGAGTCTAAGATGGATATTAGTATTTTTGTAACCACCTGATCTTGAAAGTGATGTTATATTATTTTGTTGCCTTTGTTAGAAATAATCACATTAACTTAAACTCAAGGTAGGGGAACTATATGAAGGTATAAATTCTAGGAGTTAGATCACTGGGGCCATCTTGAAAACCATATAGAGTCTGGATGAATGAATGGAAGTATACACAAAAAATAGAAGCCTCAACCAGACATTTGCCCAATCTACTTATGTTTAAAAGAGTAAGAATAATAAATGCCACAGTAAGAGGGGTGTCATTGTATGGGATATTAAAATAAAGTAAAGCAAAGAAGACTATGGAATACCAAGGTTTATGTGTGACTTTAAAAGACGGGGGACTTTGACAAATAGGTTTTGATGAAATGATCTTCTCAGGCAGAATGTACTAAGAAAAAGACAACCCTTACTTAGCTTAGCCGTTTACCCTTTGCTTTTAGTCAAGAAGCAACTTTCTGAGTAATGCTCAGCCAAAAGTATTTAGCTAACAAGTAAGTGACTATAACAGAATTATGACCAGAATCTTCAGGATATAAAGACTGGAGGTGAAAGGTAGGGATTTTATAAACATATCTGGAATCCAATTAGCATATTACATTTTATTTCAAGGAATTTTTAGTCTATAAACAATATGAATCCACTCAACATGTGTGGAGATTAAAATGACAAATTCCTGAGCCATATTTTTGTCATCTGTGATCTGTGTGATATGAGATAAATAACAGTGCTTAACACTTAAACCTCACCAATTACTATAAACTTGTAATAAATTATTCAACTACATGTAACACAGTCTATTCATCTGTAAAGTAGATACACTAGTGGATATTTTGAGTTTCTAGGATAAAATGAATGCTTATCAAGCTTACTTATCAAACTTCTCCTATCATGCTTAGTAGAATGAATTCTATTAATTGCAAAGTGAATTACAGGAAGCTTCTTAGGTGAGGAGAAAAGAGTCTTAATGTAAGATCATTTTGAGGAGAGATTGACTTTGCTTTATTCATTTGAATCTGAGTGCTCTTCTGAAAACAGAAATTATAAGTAACATTTTACCCAACATGTGAGAATAAAATAGCCACACCTGGACATTTTTCAAATATAATTTGCTTATCAACCTCTTGAAGATGCATATAGAGAAAATATTTTCAAGTGGAACTCAAGTCCACTGTTTAAGTGTCTGTGACTTTGAGTAATTTACTTATCTTTTGAACCTCCATTTTCCTATAGAGATAAAACGGGAATTTAAAAGGAGACTATAATAGCTCCTAACTAATTATTCAGCCTTTTAATATCTTTTAAAAGATATATATCCACAGAGAAGCCTCCTTATCTCTTTAAGACTTTATCTATGAGTGTTCTAATTGAATTCCCCCCCCCCCCCTTTCTACAGTTTATGCTCTATTAGCTCTGTCAACTAGCAAGGAAAGAGGGATTTCTGCAAAGGGAGAATGCCTCTTAATCCTCCATAAATTTTTCGAAGCAGAAAATGAAATTGATGAGTTTATTATATTTGAATTTTTCCTACTTACATCTTTTTTAACTGCTCTACTCTTCAGTCAATATAATAAATACATCACCTTCAACATCCTTCCCCAAGCTGAGTTGGCAATATTTATTATGATACTAAGCTAAAATGTTTCACTGAACTTTTTTTTTTTTTTATCTAACATTTTATAGATAATTTTCAGGTTATAAGGTTGGCTAGAAAAAACACACTTCTATTCCATGACTAATTTAAAATCAGTATCTAGGGAGGAAAACTGTGACTTGGAATTTGGTATATGCAGCACATATAATATATGTGAATATATATGTGGACAGATTGTATACAAGTTTTCCAGCTTCAGAAAGGATATTTTTAATTAATATAAAATTTAATATAAAGTTTAATAACATAATCTGTTTACAATTTGGGACCAAAAGTCAACTATCTTTAATTTTTAAATTTTTCTTATGACTGATTATTTAATCAATAGGTAACAGATCTAAAATAGTAGGCACTAAACTAGATTAAAGACATCGATATTTTACAACTTAGATTTATACCTCTATTTATTTGTTTTCATTATATTGGTATAAATTTCATTGAAAATCTTAGATTTTACCAATTTCCTATCCTAGTTGAATTTAGATTTTTTTTCTGGGATGCAACTAATTCTCATGATTCGATGGTTCACTGCTTTTACAAGGCAAGTAATAAAGTTTTTGAGTTAGGTTTTCAGTATTTTTCCTTTTCCCATATTCATTTGTAGCTAATCCTTTAATAGTATTTCCTTGCTGACTCTCTACAAAAACAATATTGGTAGGCAATGAATCATGGAATTAACTTTCTTTGTGGTCTACTGTGATATCAGATATCTTTTTTCCAACTTGCTCTCACCTCCCTCTTATAAATTCTTTAGGAAGAAAAGTAAAATTTAATTTCCTTTTCTTTTCCCTTCCTTTAATATTTAGTGCTTAATTATAATATGTCATGGACCTGATTATCTAATATTCTAGAATATGTGATGTTCTTTTAATGAACAATTTAATTTTTTGTTTTGACTTATGATAAAAATAATTGGAAATAGATGTTTATGTCTGTGACCTAGGTTCTTGGCATAGGTTCCTAAAATGGCTTCAATTTGTTAAGTAATAAAAGTTCCAGGAGTCATGTCTGTTCTGATGAGGTGACCCTGAGTGCCTCCTGTAGTACTGTAATAACAAGACTGTGACATGTCTAGAATCTTGGAATTTTCAGTCCTGCTTATTCTCTATCTATCTATCTATCTATCTATCTATCTATCTATCTATCTATCTATCTATCTATCTATCTATCTATCTATCTATCATCGTCTATCTATTTATCTATCAATCAATCATCTTATCTCTCTTTGTCTATATGCCTGCTGCCTGTGTGTCTGTCTTTCTATCTATTTATCTATCTATATATCTCATTTATCATCTATCTATCTATGTCTATCTATCTGTGTGCCTGCTTGCCTGTATATCTGTCTGATCATCTAATTGTCTGTCTGTCTGTTTATCTATCTATCTATCTATCTATCACCTATCTCTAATTAAAAACTACAGAGTGATTGGTAATAGAGTTCATATTTGATCTTGCCTATGTTATGAAGACTTCATAAACATTACAAAAATATAGAATTGGGAGAGTGTTCACATTAGTAAACATCCATCATCAGAAAACAGTACTCTAAATCAACAGGGATAGGAGTTCCAGTGCATAGGACCCTTCTAGATCTAGCCTGTTTATCTCATACTGGCTTTCACTCTGTATCCTTAATATACAATAACCTATACTTTTTTGTGAGTGTTTACCTGTTTTTTGAGAGCTACAATTATAATAAAATGGAATCCAAGAGCATTAGCCTTCATATAAACCTTATCTTTTTTGTTTTTGTTTTTGTTTTTTGGTCATACCTATTGGTGCTCAGGGGGTTATTCCTGGCTCTATGCTCAGAAATATCTCTTCCTAGGCTTGGGGGACTCTATAGGATGCTAGGGATCAAACCTGAATCCATTCTGAATCAGCAGTGTGCAAGACAAATGCCCTACCACTGTACTCTCATTCTGGTTTCATTCCTTGGTTTTTGGTAGCAAAATTCAAATATCTTCCTCGTGTGTAGCTCTTTTTTTCTTTCTGGTATCTAATTGGAGTTAGGGAACAGCCTAATTCAGTATGAGCTTATATTTATCTTTACTTTAATGAAGTTGGAAAAGGTCATAATTTCAAACAAGATCACAAGTGAAGTTCAGAGTAAGCATGACCTGAGATCCTGGGGGTCCCAATTAACACACTCTCACTATATTAGAAAGACCTTTCAAAATTTTGTCAATGGGCTGAAGAAAGACCACAGGAAATAAGATGCCCTTCCACATTTTTGCCAAAATACCCATGAAAGTAGGTCACAATTTGTGTTTATCCACTTTACAAAATGTGAGTCACTAAAGGCTATGATTTATGTCCTAAACTTTCTATAGCTGTAAAATTGCAGATTTTTTTTTAAAAACAGGTGCAAGAGGTAGGCAAGCAGTTGTAGATAAGGAAGTAGTAAATCTCTTTCATGTTACAAACTGGACAAACCTGTGGAACATTTAATCTACCAGTGGTTTCCTGTTTCTAACATAATTTGCTCTGCCAGCAGCCCATGAAGAGCACAATCAGTGAAATGATAAAAAAAAAAAACAATGGCAACTTTTATATGCTATAAGAAATCCCTGTGCTTGCTGAGGAAATATAGCACTGTCTAAAAGAACCCTCACAACCCTCACAAAGCAACTCTATTTGGGCTGTCTTCTGCCCTTCTCTTCCTTGTGTGCTTCTGTCTGTTGCTTTTCCTTTTCTAAATATTGTTCACTTTGCCTTGGTCTCATTTATCATCATTTTTATTTTGTTTTTGTTTTTGTTTTTGGGCTGCACCCAGTGATACTCAGGGATTACTCCTGACTCTGCACTCAGAAATTGCTCCTAGCTTGGGGGACCATATGGAGTGCCGGGGGATCAAATCCCGGCCATTCCTAGGTCAGTGTGTGCAAGACAAATGACCTACTGCTGCGCCACCACTCCGGCTGCCTCATTTATCATTTTAAATAAGGAACAGATCACAATTACTAGAAACTTTCTTGAACTAGTTACGTTAATAAAGTATTCTTTTTGCTCAAGTGGCTAAGAACAACTCACTACTGGAAATTATTGACCCATTAGGCCAGTGGGTTAATATGAGGGCCTGGGGTATTATGCTGCTTAAAACCTATATTTCTGAAGATTGCATGGATTACTCTGTTGGTACTTGGAAGATGCTGGGAATCAAATTAGGGTTGGCTGCTTTCAGGACACAAGCATTAACCACTGTTCTATTTTATGTCTTAGGAAACCAACATTGATTACTCTAATAGTATCACATTTTGCTCTATCCTTATCTGATTCTACATCCTTGTCTTATAAAGAGAAAAGAGACTATAAATAATTTTAAAGAGAATTTGTTTTCTCTTAATTCTATGTTGCAGTCTCCTGATACATATTTTATCACAGTAGAAAAATATCTTATTAATTTAGTGATTTTTTAAAAAAATTGCAGATTATTTTGTTTTCTTCAAATATTAATATGCTTTTCTTCTCAACTTGGATGTGTCTACTGTGTAGAACAGAATGATCAAAATTATGATGTCAGATTTGAAATGTGTGATCTCATGGTAGTGAAAAACAAGAGAAACAAAGTTGAAGGTAGGAAATACAGAAAGCTTTGTAAAAAAATAGATTACCATGCAGGAAATTGCTTCATGAGTTGCAAAAGAAAAAAACCTAAAATAAAACAAATAAACCAATGGCTCTCTTGATGTAGACCCTCATCAAAGGGATTTTTATAAATGAATGGTATAGAGTAACATTCTCAATGTCTTTTTACCTAAAAGCTAGCATATGAATACTGGTCTATGGACCAGCAGTTATTACCAGGTCAACAGACCAATAATTTCAACCTTTCTACACCTGTAAACCAGGAGACCAATGGTTGAATAACTCAGCTATAGAGAAGCGTATCTCCTGTTATCATGAGTGGAAAGTTGTGGAGGGGAATTATCTGTCCAGTTCCACTCTTTTCTTTTAGCTAAAGTTTACTCTACAGGAATTAAACTATACTGTATATACTTTTGAAGGGACCAGGCTCTGCAATTGAATGCTTCATTCTAACTCACAATTGAGAGTCAAAATCTTCCAGGTACATGGGTTTAGTTCTTCAGTGGTGGCCAAAAGGGAAGGAATGATACTGATTAGGGAAAGTGATTTATGAGCTTTTAACAGTGATGGTAAATTCTATAAAACATTTGAGCCAAGGAAGTTACTGAGACACACAAAAATTTTGCTCCAAAGCACATAAAATATGCTACAGGTATGTGTAGACTTCATCTGGTTCCTCAAAGGTGTTTATCTTACAATCAGGCTCCTCTTGTCTCTTGCCCTTTACTCCAATCCCAATCTTGAAACATCTTATGTTATTTGCATGGGTGTTGCACCAGGTGAGATTACAGTTAAGGGAGACAAGGTGGAGGAGAGCAAATAACAGGCTCTCAAGAGTAAAGACTTTGAAACTTATCATACACAAGGACATCATTTTTTGTTCTAGAATACAACAGGCACTCTGAAATTCTTCTCGAAGTGTGTCAGGTTCCCTCTTTCCGTTGATAAAACTACCAAAATTTTCTATTAATTTATGTTCCCAATCAGGCATACAGGAATTATGCACCCCATCTGAGAGCATGATGAGATTTGAGGGACAAGAAGCCTTACTGTCAATTTATCAAATTGCTAGCATCTGAATAAAGAGACCCTGTCTCCAACTCTCCAAATTATGTGACTGCTGCTTGAGCATACTAGTGACACTAAGATAGGCTCTGTCTTAAAGGACATTTATTTTAATGGGTGACTAGCTCAAGGAAACTCCAGTGGTCTTGGGAAAACTTTTCGAGAATTGCACTGAAATCTTAGGCATTTTGTTCTACATCCTTCTTTCTCCCTGGCTTTTCACACCAGTCTGAAAGTCCTCCTGCCAAGTTCTATTGATTCAATCTTTTGCACATCTTATTTCATCTTGATATCTACTTCTAGAGGCCACAATTAGCACAGTTTTGGCATAGTATCTATTTAACATTGATTTGACTTTCTATTTATCAATAATATTTTTTCATATATTATACTTAGTTAAATAAGTTGACTGACTTTTGTCCTTTGGCTACATTTGCCTGGTTTTAATACTATGTTGTATCCTTCCACACCAGAAAATTTGGTAGGATTTATTTAGAAAACCATCTGGGCTAGGCATGTGTGTGTGTGTGTGTGTGTTGTGTTTGTGTGTGTGTTAAACTACTATTCAGTTTTAGTGATGATAGGTCTCTATTTTTGCAATTGTTTCATAAAGCAACAATTCCTAGAAAATTGTTTCCAAATCTATTTTCAAAAAGTCATTAGTAATTTTTCAAATCTGTGTTTTATTTGTAGTTAGCTAACTTTTCCATAATATTTTACATAATGTATCTCCATAAAATACTTCCTTTATATAGAAACATTTCACTAGAAATATATTGTAAATATGGTTAGTTTGCCAATTATGTTTTAATTTTTCTATTTATGTATTCTTAATTTTATTTCTTTTTAATATAATTTTTGTGTACTTTTTTTAACTCTTTAAAATATTTCATAGTACTCATTTTTACTCTATTATTCTAAATGTAAGTATGAATTTAAATCAAATTTTTCTAAAAAGGCTACTTTTATTTCCCTTCATATTTGTTTATGCTGTATATGTGTAATTCTTTCACTTGGGCCTTTTGCTTTGGTTTTGTCTTGGTTTTTTGGTCCACACCTCAAGATGCTCAGGGTGTAATTTTGGCAATGCTTGGGGTGATATGCAGTGCAGAAAATTAAATCAAGATTAACTGCGTGTAAGGCAAGAGTTCTACTCACTGTACTGTAGCTCTGGTTCCTAAATACCATGTTTTTTTCTTTGATCATATTAAATGTTTTGGAATAATTTTAGAATTACAGAAAAGTTATAAAAACAAATTGAAAAAAAAAACTCGTGTCCATTTTTGCGCAGAATTTCTTATATCAGCATTCTATGTCAACTTTGTTTGCTAAAACTAAGAAAGTATCATGATATAATAATGGACTAAATTATAATTTTATTCACATTTTATTTGAATTTTATTCTGTTCATTAAATTCCACTTTCTCTCCCACCCAACCCAGTGTATCATATTATATGAAGTAGTTGTATCTTTGTAATTTTCTGTAATTTGTGATAATCTTCCTTTCCTTACTTTTTGTGAATTGTAGAATTTGCTAGCTTAATTTTCAGACATACTGTGTCCTGTCTCTCAATCTGATTTTGAAAAAAAGAATATATGTATATATATATATATATATATATATAAACTTTCTCCACGGTTACGTCCATTCTTTAC
>PVKC010003697.1:27994-38409 GCA_004027635.1 Crocidura indochinensis | reverse complement strand
GGAATTACTTTCCCCAATTTCAAACTTTACTACAAAGCAACAGTGATCAAAACAGCATGGTACTGGCATAAGGACAGGCCCTCAGATCAGTGGAATAGGCTTGAATACTCAGAAAGTGTTCCCCCGACATACTGTCACCTAGTTTTTGATAAAGGAGCAAGAAATCCTAAATGGAGCAAAGAAAGCTTCTTCAACAAGTGGTGTTGGCACAACTGGCTAACCACTTGCAAACAGTTGAACTTAGACCCCCAGCTAACATCATGTACGAAGATGAAATCCAACTGGATGAAAGACCTTGATATCAGACCTGAAACCATAAAATACATAGAACAACACATAGGCAAAACACTCCAGGACATTGAGATTACAAGCATATTGAAGGAGGAAAATGCACTCTCCAAGCAGGTGAAAGCAGATATTAACAGGTGGGAGTATATTAAGCTGAGAAGCTTCTGCACCAAAAAGGAAATAGCGCCTAGGATACAAGAGCCTCCCACTGAGTGGGAGAAACTATTCACCCAATACCCATCAGATAAGGGGCTAATTTCAAAAATATACAAGGCGCTGACAGAACTTTACAAGGAAAAAACATCTAATCCCATCAAAAATTGGGAGAAGAAATGGACAGACACTTTGACAAGGAAGAAATACAAATGGCCAAAAGACACGTGATTTTTTCTCTTCTTGTTGCAATGATGCTCTTTCCTTAGAAAGAGTGCACAGTCGCGTTGCGAAGCGGAGCGGCCGTGCCCTTCTTCAGCCTCTTTTCAGCACACTCCCGCGAGGTCCGGATTACAGGAGAGGACAAATAAATACAAAGAAAAGACAGGACTCACAGTTCTTCACAGTCAACCTCACTAGGCAGGTGTGGATTCGCAGAAATTCCCAGGCTGACGTCACAAACAGGGCCCTTGCTTTTGCAAAGTACTCGCTTCTTGCCTGTTTTCACTCTAGTGAGGTGTTCCTGGGCGTTTCCGGCCTAGAATGGACCTCTGGGAGAGCGAGTTTTTTTTTTTTGGAGCCGATTTGGCCCACTTCCACGAGGTCCAGATGACAGGAGATGACAAATAAACACAAAGTAAAGACAGGACTCACAGTTCTTCACAGTCAGCCTCACTAGGCAGGCGTGGATTCATCACAAAGTCTGGGAATAATGCAGAGGTTAGAGAACATACCTGTCAAGTATTCTATCAGGATTCGATTCTCAGCACCACATGGTTTTCTGTGCATCACCCAATACAGCTCTATAAACACCAAGCACTATAGGATGAGGCTCTGGAGGCCTCCACATTGCTCAAGTCATCCGGATATTCCTAGTAGTGAAGGGTTGGAACTAAGAATTTCTGGTGAGGCCCCTGGATTTTCTGAACACCACTTCTCATTTTCAGATCCTGACAGCTTACTTTATTTAAAAAAGATGCTGTTTTTTTTTTTGTTCTGCGGTTACACCTAGCGGCTCTCAATGGTTTCTCCTGGCTCTACATTCAGAAATCGCTCCTAGCTAGCTCAGGGGATTATATTGGATGATGGGACTCAAACCACCATCTGTCCTGAGTTGACTGCATGCAAGCAAACGCCATACCACTGTATGTCTCCGGCCCCCATAGATGTTCTTAACAAACAACTTTGGATATTTAAAATATCAGTCTCGGGGCCAGAGAGAAGGCATGGAGGTAAAGACTTTGCCTTGCATGCAGAAGGACGGTGGTTTGAATCCAGGCATCCCATATAGTCCCCCAAGCAATTCTGAGTGTAGAGCCAGAAGTAACCCCTGAGCACTGCAGGGTGTGACTCAAAAGCCAAAAAATAAAATAAAGTAAAATGTCAACCTCTGTATAGGTTTAGGAGTAACAAAAGTGCATAAAAGTGACCTTTTATTCTAAAAGCACAAAAACCATTGGGATACATTAATTCACACAGAGATAGATGCAACCAGTAATATAAAAGTTAAAACATAGTATGTTGCATTATATATGTGTGTATATATGATGATATTTATTGCCATATACACACATTTACAGGTTCATTGGAAACTTCCATACTAATAAATTGATAAAGAAAATTCTTCTGTTCTAACAGCTTGAAAATCCTAACCCCCAGAGGAGATGCATTTATTCTTCTCATTAGAAGAGAAATATTTGTTTTATTTTAGTAAAGGAGTAGATGGGTATTTATTCCCCATATACCACCTCTTCCTAACCATTGACAGTTGCTATTCATTGCCTTATTCCACGAGCTTAATTTCTTCATAGACTAGAGAGAAACCAACATAATTACTGTGTTCTTTGTACCATAAGACACAATTTTGCCCTCTCCCAAAGATGGAAGAAAATGTCTGTGTGTCCTATGGAGAAGTACCACCTGGTGATGAAGCCTGAGTGCAGGGGAGGAGAGTATATACTAACCTACTGGACATCTGCAGAGTTACACCCCCTTTATTGTGCAGACATAGGGCATAGTATGAGCAGTCAGGTTAATGCACTTTCACCAAAACATATAGAGCTTTCATTTAAGATTTATTGGATCCCTGCTGAGACTTCAATATTTTTAATTAACAAAAAGTATTTAAAATGTTTTGCTTTAATTTTCTGTTGTTAAAAAAAAAGTTAGGTAGATGTGTTTAACCAGCTGTGGACTGGCTTATTTTAAATATACTTCAGCCTTGCCAACTGGTTGTTCCCAGCCTCCATTTCATGTTGCATCATTTGCCTTAGCTTTTCTTGTTTTCCTCTTGTGTGTCTCATGGTCAGATGCTTCTTATTTATAGCTCCAAAAATAATTAGTTGCCATTCACAGAACCTTTTTCAAATAATTTCTTGATCTCTTGGATATTTGGATTCTTCTCTGCTTCTATTATTGTTATTAGAGGAAGCCACCTACACATGTATCATATCTGTGTCTTAATCTTTCCTCTTATTCCATCTTTTTTCTATATCCATTTGTCCACTTAAATGATGTACCAGTGATTGGGTGTGCATGAGACCCAAGGGTCTATGTAGATACATTTTCCAGCAAGGTACAGAGAAATAGTACACCGGATAGGGCTGGCTCTGGTTTGATTCCTTAGCCTGTGAGCACAGCTTATCACTAAGCACATAGCTAAGAGTAAGACCTGAACACTGCTGGTTGTGACCTAAAAAAATGAAGAAAAGAAAATAGAATTCAAACAAAGCTGAAATCTGTTCCAGCTCCATTACCATGAGTCCAAATTATGACAGAAGACTCTAATGCTGTATGATTAAGTAGACAATTTTATCCTATTTGTCCCAAGCTTGTCAGCATGGAGCCACTAATATTTAATTTAGTTCTTAGAGAAGAGGGAGTCTTAGTGTTTCTATTTCTATATTTTCTCTCTCTCAAGTCTTTCTGGACACTCCAAAACTTTTGTCGCCTTTAACATTCCGGAAAATCATATCCCCATCTGATTCATCCATTCACGTACCTGCTGCAGATGTTAGCATCCCTAAGCAAAAACCTTAGTGGATCAGATAATTCTCACTAGAAATAAGTGGGAAACATGAGGCAGACGAATATGAAAATGAAATAAATGAGACCACACAAAATACATTGCATGGGGACCCTCGTCCAAGGGATGAGAGACAAATTTACTTTTCAGCTGATGACATTTATAAGCATAGGCTCTCGTATGCAGGGTGTTGTCAGGGAGAACAAAGAGTAGGAGAGAAATACAATGGGGAAACAGGCCTAGAATTTACATATTAAATGACTGTTCTACAGGTGAGAAAGAACCCTGCTGGAGGTTTGTGGTGGAAATTTTTTTGGGTAAGCAGAAAAACAGGTTTATCAAGAAACCAGGAGGAGAGAGGCAAAAATATTTACGATGTTTATCTAATAGCCGGAAAATAGATTTTGGGGGGTATGGAAATAATTGTTTACAATCATAAAGCTAGACTCAGAAAAACAAGCTGCTGGTGCCAGGTTATAAGAATCACAAATAAACTACCCAGCGGGGAACTTCTGGCAGGCTTTGGTACTGACATTTCTTTGTCTCTAGTAAAACTGAGGCCCAATTTCCATAGTGGGCAGAAATGAATTAAAGGGGAAAATATTGAGTCACTACCATGTAGGAAGTATGACAGAAATATCGCCAGTGATCCACGCAAAGGGTCCATGATAGACCTCTAAGCGGGCCTTCTGGTAGATATTTCTTGGGAGAATAATTAGACACTGCACCTGAAGGCAAAAAGCCACCTCTTGTGCGTGTCCCCCTAAGTGGGGGGTAACACTTACCTATCTGTTTAATAGGCACTTGACTATTCATAATCTAGTCTTTAAAATGTTCTAGGGATTTTTTTTATCATAAACAAAGCAGGTAAAATCTTTTCGTTGCAGTCAAAGCCTAGTTTAAGCTGTACACAACACATTTGTAATCACTTTTATGTGGGTTTTTAATTTGATTTTCTTCATGTTTTTAAATGTAATTTTATGTATTTTATTACATATGAATTATTTCAATGCAAATATTTTTATTTGACAAGTGTAATTTTGTTTTATTACATATGCACTATTTTAATGCAAAGAGTTTTAACTTTAATAAAAGCCCTTTTGGCATTACTTCTTTTTTTTTTTATCATAGTGGCTTACATATCTTTCACATTAGTATTTTAGGTACATATTAACTTTGAATCAGGGGAATAAACACCACCGAGTTTGTCCTCCCCGCTACCCTGTTCCCTTTCTGCACCCCATATCTGCCACCATCACCCCCTGGCTGCTAGAGTAGGCCATCCTCTCTTTGACTAGCTTATATCAGTGATCATACATCTGTTTGGTCCTGGTGCTCTCCCTTGTTTCTTCCTCTATTTTAGAGGCTAAGCTAGATAAATCGAGTTATGTGTTTTTGTTTGAGGGAAAGGAAAGCAATAGAATGGGGTAAAGATTAAACAAAAGAATAAATAAAATTAAATAAAAATATTCTGAAAATGGGCAGAGTCCTTCAAGTGGCAATCAGCCTCAGTTTGAGAGAGGACATGAAAAAAGTAATTGAAACACAATAGCAATACAAAAATAAATGTCAGGTTAAATATCCAGTGAGCCCTACAGCAATAAAGAGTCTCGGTTCTGAATTCAAATCATGCTGGAGTGCAAAAGGAAAGAGAAAGATAAGATAAAATAACATAAAATTAAAAAAAGGAGACATCAACTTAAATATATACTCCAAAATAAGGATGTCAAAAAAAGACAATCAATCAAAAAATAAATATATATTTATGTGGAAAAATGATTATTTTGTACTTTTTTTTCTTTTTCCCCCCTGCATAAGCACAGTAACTATTGGGTATATTAATGAGGGAATTCCCTTGGCCTAGGAGATACAGGGTTTCTTCATCCCTAAAGTATACTGTCATGGGATTAACTATAGACTCCTTGCATGATCATTTTCTCTACCCTCAGTGCTTTTGTGGTGTATTGACACCTTCTGCTTCATCATGGATGGTAAGATCAGTTCTCTGTATCTAGAGATCTTGGTGACTGTGCAGCTCAAGGATAGAGCTTATGATGAAGGCTTTCTTTGTGGTTCTAGCAGTTCTGCTTCTTCAATGTCGTTTTAATTCATCTTCTGTAGCTGGTGATCTTGGTCATTATGTTGCTCCTAGGGTGGATCATGGGACAGAGTCTTTCGCTATGTATCTGGATGATCTGTTCACTTTCACTTGTCTCAGTCAGACCTCTGGAATTGGAGAGCTTGTTGAACAGATTGTAGACCAAAAGCTAGGTTAGAGCTTTTTGTTGTTGTTGTTGTTGTTGGTCCCGGGATGCGTACTGTCTAGTCCTGATTGTAACAACCAGTCATCTCTATATAGCAATCTTGGTTTTTGCACAGATCAAAGAGTGACATGTCTTCTGATTTTGTCTTATCGTTGGCTGGTGAGAAAGAATAATGTGCTCTTAGATCTAGTTGTTCCCATTTCCTCATTGTCATGTTATCAATTTAGTACTGGCATATGTTGGCTTCAGAGCAGCATTATAAATGCCCTAGAGGGGACTTGGTTCCTGGAGCTGTTGTGGAGAACTCTGTCCTTTCTATGTCTGGGATCCAGGAGTCAATGCTGGACATTCGGTACCTATTTCCGTGGAGTCTAGGATGGTTCCCCATGACATACATTCAGGGTGGGAGATGTCTCTGTGTTGGAAAAAGTATAAGTTCTTATCCCTAGTAGATAAGAGCTTGTTTTTACACGTAAAATTTTCCCTATTTTTAATATGCCTTTGCAGGAAGAAGTGGTGCTACATTATATTGCTGGTGGATTTGGGGGTGGAGAGAAGAGAACAGGCCCATGACAAAAACTAAAAATATATATGTCCAGCCATATCTAAGGAAAAAAGAGTTTTTTAAAAGAAAAAAAGGATTAAATAAAAGACATAATTAAAGGACTAAAGTGGGGCCGGGAGGGATAGCATGGAGGCAAGGTGTCTGTCCTTCCTGCAGAAGGATGGTGGCTCACATTCCGGCATCCCACATGGTCCCCCATGCCCAGCCAGGGCAACTTCCTAGCACAGAGCCAGGAGTACCCTCTAAGCGCTGCCAACTGTGACCCAAAAGAAGCACAAAACAAATCAAATCAAAAAATAAATAATAAAAACAAATAAGAATGAACAAATAATAAAAAAAAATGAACAAAGGGGGGAAAAGGAAAAAAAAAAACAAAGAAAAAGGATAAAGTGATACAGGAGATTACTCTACATTTGGGGAGAACAGTATCAGAGGTAGTGTTCTATAGGTCTATACTTATAATGATAGTATAGGCGTCCCCACTGTCTTTTGAGATTTCCTCATGAGGTGTGGACTTCATGCAGGGAGGTCTTGGGTAGAGTTCTTACAATGGGAGTCCTTTTGGAGCTAATCCACTATTATGCCACAGTCCACAAGTGGGAGAGGTGATTAGGAGGGCGACACTGCATGAGTCAGTCGGGGTGTTGGTCGTATTTTCTTGCCAGGAATGAGGTGTGAGTTTGAGTGGGTGTCTCTTCACTTGGGAACTGGATACTGGTTTGTTGGTGTGGGAGGTTGGTTTTGATGCCTAATGGGTTAAGAACTGAGGGTGAAGAGTTATAACGTGATGGAAATACTGGGGGTTGGATTAAGGGGTGAAGGGATAGTAAGGTTTCTGAGGGATAGTATATGGGAGGGGTATGGGTTGTTTGTGGTTTAGGTTTGTCTCTTAAGGAGGATTACTATCTCTATGTGCTCCTGCCCCATATAAACATGTAGAAGTTAGCTATGTATATATTACTATGGAGAGGTGGGGAAGGAAAGCGACATGCTGAGTACAGAAAGATAGGTAGGTTCCTTACAAGTACTATACCTACCTATCTTTCTGTACTCAGCATGTCGCTTTCCCTCCCCATCTCTCCATAGTAATATATACTGATATCATTATCCAGATCAGAGCACAAGTCTTCCATACAACACAAAAACATCAAGGAGAGAGTAAATGAACTTGAAAGGAGTCTATAGATAATTCCATGATGATATATTCCAAGGGGGAAGAAACCCTGTATCTCTTAGGCCAAGGAGATTCCCTTTTCGAATGACCCCAATTTTTAATGTGCCTATGCAGAAAGGGAAAAAAAGGGGGGAAGGATGGAGAGATAATATGGAGGTAAGGCATTTGCCTTTCACGCAGAAGTTTATTGGTTGGAATACCAGTGTCCCACTTGGTCCCCTGGCATGCCAGGAGTAATATCTGAGCATGGAGCCAGGAGTATCCCCCTAAACACTACTGGGTGGGGCCCAAAAAACCACAAAAAAGAGAGAGACAAGAAGCTCAAAATAATCTTTTTTTAATTTATTTATCTTATTACTATTTTATTTTTCTCTTATCTAGTTTTTGTCGACCTTCTTATTTTGGTGTAGATATATAAGTAGTAGTCCACTATTTTACTTATATATGTACTTTTATATATGTAATTTTTCTTTCTTCTTTTCTCTTTGATTTTTTGCACTCTGTCATGTTTTTATGTCAAGACCATGGCAACTATGTGGTGCATATCTTTATCACTGCAGTGCTCACTAGATGTCTTATTTGATATGTCTTTGTAAAATGTTGTGGTGTTTCACCTTTTCTTTTCCCCTTCTCTCAAACTGAGGATGAGAGCTGCTAGAAGGACTCTGCCCATTGTAGGCATATTTAATTTTTACCCCATTCTATTACGGTACTCTTCCCCAAACAAAACCACAAAACTCAAACTATCTAATCCTGCCTCCCAATCAGAGGGAGAAGCAATGGAGACACCAAGCCCAAATAGATATAAGACCACTAAGTAATAAACCAGAAACAGAGGGAGTCACTCAATCTAGAAGACCCCGGGGAGAGGGTGGAAGATATGGGAGGCAGAATGGGAACGGAGGTGGAGGGAGAACAACTTGGTGATGGGAATTACCCTGATTCAATGTTTATATGTAACTGGAATATTACTGTGAATGACATGTAAACCACTATGATTAAAATAAAAAAAAGAAAAAAAGAAAACTAATAGATCTACTTTTGGATATGTACAGATTTTGTGTCTTGAGTACTAACCATTGTGTTAGTGAGGTCTATCTATATAGGTGCTTACCCTTTGCAGTATTGTCCACAGCACCCTATATATCAGCTTTCTTTTCTTTTCTATAGAGGGGGTAAATGTGTGGTTTTTATTTGACATGGATTGAATTGATAATAATGAGAAGAAGATAGATGAGAGAAAAGAAAACAAAACAGAACAAAAGAAACCAACAATTAAGCAACAACATCAAAATATGAAGTAATGAGAAGAGAGGGTAAAAGAGCAAGGGCATGTTGGTATGCTTGAACGTGTTCAATGCTTAGGCTCTGTAGTAAAAATCTGTAGGTAACAATTGTTACTTCGGTGATCTGGCTGGTCATGCACTTAAACCCTAAAAGAAGGCATAATCTAAAGATAAATGGTATGTTAAAGAGTTATATCTGGACATTTTCATGACGCAAGCTGAATATGGTGCCTCGTGTTACTCAGCACCAAGGTACCACCGTAGGATGTTCACCCTTTGTATCAAGGAACCCAAATGGGCAGAAAAACTGAGAGGTTATTTTAGATGTGGTAAAGTTAAGGCATTCAACTATAATGTTTTGAAATGGAGTCAATAATTTCCAATCATAATCTTTACCTGTATTCCTGTATAAGATCCCTAGTAAATTACTGTGGGCCTTTGTAGTAAAACAATAATTACATACCTGTTCTTTCTACACTGCTGTTTCTGCTCTTGCTGGTTTTTAATGATATAATGTGTAGTCGGGCTTCATGTTGTTTCTCTTCCCTTTGTTTTGGGCTCTACTTTCCAGTATATGGTGATTATTACAATGTTTGAGGTTTCTATGCTATTACAACCTGCTAATTAATCGTGGGCTTTTGGTTATATATCTGGTGCCTATTCTAGGTACTTCAGAATAATGCTATCATTCTTTGTTTATCTTTCATCTTCTGGCTTGCTTTATTTACCATAATATGTTCTAGGTCCATCCACGTTGCTGCAAAGTCTGTGATAGTATCATTTCTGACTGCCATGTAGTATTCCATTGTGTATAGATACCACATCTTAATGATCCACTCATCTGTTGTTGGACATCGAGTTTGGTCTAAGGCTTGGCTATTATACTGAGTGCTGCAATAAATAGTGGGGTGCACATATACTTTGGGATGAATGTCCTTTCGACTTGGGGGTAGATACCTAGGAGGGCAATCGCTGGGTCAAATGGCAGTTCAATTCTGAGTTCCTTGAGCACTCTTCAGACTGTTCTCCATAGGTGTTGGACTAGAGGACATTCCCACCAGCAGTGAATGAGAGTGCCTTTCATACCACAGCCCCACCAACAGAGATTGTTTCCATTATTTTTGATGTGAGCCATCCTCACTGGTGTAAGTTGGTACCTCATTGTTGTCTTGATTTGGATTTCTCTGATGATGAGTGAGGGTGAGCATGTTCTCATGTGTTTGTTGGCCATCTTTTGGTCTTCCTCAGAGAAGTGTCTACTAGTTTCATCTTGCCTTTTTTTTTTTTTTTTTTTTTTTTGGTTTTTGGGCCACACCCGGCAATGCTCAGGGGTTACTCCTGGCTATTCGCTCAGAAGCATCTTGCCATTTTTATGACTTTCTTTGGTTTTTTCTTATGGCTTTCTTTGGGGGCTCAGCTTTCTGAGTGCTTTGTATATTCTGTATATCAGCTCTTTATCTGATATGATGGGTGAAAAGATTTTTCCCAGTCAGTTAACTGTCTTCTTGTGTTAAGTAGGGTTTCTTTTGCCATGCAGAAGTTTTTTAGTTTGATGTAGTCCCATTTGTTTATGTTTGACGCTAAAGTTCTTGCCATTGATGCTCCCACCTCGAAGACAGACCTTTCTGATATATAGGTCTTCGAGTGTTCCACCTATTTT
>PVKC010003697.1:14853-27894 GCA_004027635.1 Crocidura indochinensis | reverse complement strand
CTGTATATCTGGGTGTTTATGTCTGGAAATTCTGTTCTGACCCACTGGTCTAAGGTCCTATCTTTGTTCCAGTACCATGCTGTTTTGATCACTATGGCTTTATAGTATAGTTGCAGGTTAGGTAAAGAGATGCCACCCAGCTTCTTGTTTTTCAGTATGTATTTGGCTATCCTGGGTCTTTTGTGGTTCCAGATAAATTTTGTGATAGATTGCTCTAATTCTTTAAAGAATGATATCTGGATTTGGATAGGGATTGCATTAAATCTATTTAGTAGTTTAGGTAGGATAGTCATTTTGACTACGTTGATTTTACCTACCCATGAGTATGGGATGTTCTTCCATTTCCTTAGATCCTCTTCAATTCCATTCTGAAGTGTTTTGAAGTTTCATTGGTATAGGTTCTTCGCTTCCCTTGTAATGTTGATTCCTAGGTACCTAATATTTTTGATACTATTTTAAATGGAATTGTATTTTTAATCTCTCTCTTCAGCTTCGTTATTTGTATAGAGGAATGCTACTGTCTTTTGTGTATTGACTTAGTAGCCAGCCACTTTTCTGTATTGGTTAATTGTTTCTAGGAGCTTTACTGTGGACTCTTTAGGATTTTAGGTGTCTATCATCATAGCATCAGCAAAAAGAGATAGTTTGACTTCCTCTTTCCCAATTTGGATTCTTTTGATTCTCTTCTCTTGTTGATTGCTATTGCTAGAACCTCTAAGATTATATTGAATAAGAGTGGAGAGATGGACAGCCTTGTCCGGTTCCTGACCTGAGTGGAAATGCTTCTAGTTTTTCACCATTAAGGATAATGTTAGCTGTGGGCTTTTCATAGATAGCTGTAACTATCTTGAGGAAGGTTCCTTCTAACCCTATTTTACTGAGTGTCTTCAACATGAAAGGGTGTTGGATTTTGTCAAATGCCTTTTGTCAAATGCCATGATATTATCATCTTGTTGTTGATGTGATGTTTGATGTTGATTGGTTTGCATATGTTGAACCAATCTTGCATTCCTGGGATAAAACCCATTTGGTCATGCTGTACAATTTTTTGTGGAAGTACTGGATTTGGTTTGCTAAGATTTTGTTTAGTATCTTTGCATCTATGTTCATTAGTGAAATTTGTCTGTAGTTGTCTTTCTTGGTGATGTCTTTGCCATCTTTGGGAATGAGTATGATATTAGCCTCATAAAAGGAGTTGGGCAGGATTCTAGTTTTTGTTTCCAATGGTTTGGAAGAGCCTGTGGAAAAGTGGTAGCAAGTCTTCTCGGAATGTTTGATAGAATTCACCTTTATGGGGTTGGGAGGTGGTGCTGGAGGTAAGGATCCTGCCTTGCCTTTGCTAGCCTAGGACAGACCGTCGTTCGATCCCCGGTGTCCCATATGGTCCCCCAAGCCAGGAGTGACTTCTGAGCGCATAGCAAGGAGCAACCCCTGAGCGTCACCGGGTGTGGCCCAAAAACCAAAAAAAAAAAGAATTCACCTTTAAATCCATCTTGGCCTGGACTTTTATTCTTAGGGAGTTTCTTAATTACATCTTCAATTTCCTCTGAAGTGATTGATCTGTTTAGGTTTTCTAGGTCTTCCTTTTCCAGACTCAGAAGATAGTATTTTTCCAGGAATCTGTCGATTTCTACTGGGTTCGCCAGCCTAACTGAGTATAGTTGTTCATAATATGATCTCATGATATGTTGTATTTCCTGGGGTTGTCTTGTAATCTCTCCCCTTTCATTTGTGATCCTACTGATTTGGTGATTTGCCAGAGGTTTGTCTATCTTGTTTATTTTTTCAAAAAACCAACTCCTGGTCACATTGATTTTTGTATTGTTTTCTTAGTTTCTATGTTGCTTTTTTCTGCTCCGGTTTTTTATTATTTCTTGCCTTCTGGTTGTGTTTGGATTTCTTTGCTGCTGTTGTTCCAATTCCTTGAGATGATCCTTTAAACAGTTGATTTTGTCATTTTCCTCTTTCTTGATATAGGCCTGTATTGCTATGAGTTTCCCCCAATGACTGTTTTTGCTGTGTCCCACAAAATTTGACAAGTTGTCTCTTTGTTATCATTTGTCTCAAGGAATTTTTTTATTTCTTCCTTGAGTTGCTCTTTGATCCAGATGTTATTGAGTGGCATGTTGTTTAATCTTTATCCAGGTACTAGTTTTTCTCCATTGCTTCTTCTTGCAGTCAATTTTGACCTCTGTTGCATAGTGATCTGATAGGGTGCTTCTAATGATCCTTACACTTTTGGTCTTATATACATTAGATTTGTATCCTAATACATGGTCTATTCTGGAGAAGGTTCATGAGGGCTTGAGAAGAATGTGTATTCTGTTTTCTGGGGATGAAGGGCCCTATATAAGTCTATTAACCCTAGATCTTCTAATTTTTCATTTAGGGCTCTTATTTCTTTGCTATTTTTCTGTTTGGTGGATCTGTCCAGGCGTGATAGTGGAGTATTAATGTCTCCTACTATTATCACATTTCCCTTCATGTGTTTCTCCCAGTTAGTGAGCAACTGCCTCACATATTCTGCTGACTGTACATTAGGTGCATAAATATTGATAAGGGTTAGTACCTCTTGATCTAGTGTATTCCTGATTAGTATGTAATGACCCTCTTTTTCTCTGATCACTTTCTTGAGGTTTATGGAATTTGGTCTGATGTAAGAATGACTGTCCCTGCTCTTTTTTGTTTTCCATTGGCCTGAAAGATTGATTTCCATACTTTTACTCTAAGTCTCTGCCTGTCCTGTACTTGTAAGTGTGTTTCTTGCAGGCAGCAGAAGTCCGGTTTATGTTTTCTAATCCAGTTCTCTACTATGTGTCTTTTTAATGGGAGAATTAGTCCATTAAATTTAGGGAGATTTTCGATAGGGAGGGCTGTTGTGCAGTTGTATTTTGTAGAGTGGTTGCTGTTACAATCGGAGATTTGGATTGTGTAGTTCATCTCAGAGTAGTTCATTTAGAATCAGTTTTGTTTGCACAAATAATTCAAGATTGTTTTTGTTTGAGAACGTTTTTAGGCTACCATCCCATATGAATGATAGTTTTGCTGGGTATTGTACCTCGGCTGGAAATTTCTTTCATTCAATCCTTTAAATATTTCATTCCGCTGTCTTCTTGCTTGAATTGTTTCAAATGGGAGATCTGTTTTGATTCTTCTGTCCCTTCCTTTGTACTTGAGGTTCCCTTTTCCCATATTGCTTTAAGGAGTTCATCTTTTTTTGTCAATTGGATTATTATATGTCTTTGTGGTGGTTTATTAGGGTCTATTTTATTAGGGACTCTTTTCTTTTTTTAAAAAAATATTCATTTTTTTAAAATATTTTTCCATATATTTTTTCTTTATTTAAACATCTTGATTACATATATGGCTGTGACTAGGTTTCAGTCATGTAAAGAACATCCCCCTTCACCAATGCAACATTCCCACCACCAATGTCCCAAATCTCCCTCCCTCCCAACCCACCCCCACCTGTACTCCAGACAGGCTTTCCAGTTATTAGGGACTCTTTTCACTTCCTGGATTTGCACGGAGTCTTCTTTCCAAAGATTGGGAAAGTTTTCTGCCATTATTTCCTTAACTACTTGTTCTCCCCTTTCCCTGTTTCCTCTCCTTCTGGTATACCTACAATTCTTAGCTTATTTGTTTTGTCTTTGTTCATTAAGTGCTGAATTTTTCCTTCCAGTGCCTTGCCTTTTAATTTCTTGTTGGTTTCCTGGTCATTTTTGATTTGCAGTTTTCCTTCAAGTACTACTATGTGCTTCTCAATCTCTGTGATTCTGCTCGTCTGGCTTTTTATGGTGTCTGTTAATGCATTTAATTGCCTTTTTTATGGAATCTCTCATTTTCTGTATCAGATCTTCTTTAATTTGACTAATTTGTTCCTCCATGAATTTCTTGTACTCAGTGGCTAGTGATTCTCTTATTTCCTGTACCAGGGCTTGCATTTCCTTTCTCATGGCTGCTTTTAAATCTTCTTCTCTTGGATCTGTGCATTTTGGTGGACTTGGGAACTTAGTAAGAGTTCTCTCTGTATCTCCAACTGTTAGGATCCTCCTCGGTCTGCCCATGTTTTTTTGCATTTATTGGTGTGGCTTGAAGAGCAGTGACTTCTGATTTCAGCCTGCTTTTGCTCCCTGCGGTGTGCGGCTGGGTCCCTTCTCTGGATTGCAGCTCTTCGCGGGACTGTTGGGTGGGCTGGCTGAGGTTTGGCCTCTAAAGTGCCCTCTAGCAGAGCCTGATTGGTTGCTGCCTCCTCTTGTTGCCAGCCAGTTCAGTACCGCACCTGGCCACAATGGTAGAGTGTGCTATTGAGCCTGATTCCCTTGTCCTCCTCCCCTATGTGGAAGTCAGCCCCAGCCAGGCCTCTGTTGGAAGCCCCTCCCACCTGCAGTTCCTATCCTGTCCCAAGGGCCCCGAGACACAGTGGGGCAGGGTCAGAGATAGAGGAAGGTCCCCTATTGTCTTCCCACCCTGGAAGCCTCAGGGATTCAGTCAGGGGAGGGGCACAGACAGGGGAAAGTCCCCTACCATCAACCACTGCAGGAAGCCTAGGAGACACAATCGGGGAGGGGCACAGATGAGGGAAGTTCCTCTAAGTCAGCAGCCGCTGGAAGCCTCAGGGAAGTGATCTGGGAAGGGGCATAGTCGGGGTGGGGGGGGAGTGCCCTACCATCAGCAGTGCCGGAAGCCATGAGTTTCTTCCTGTTATTTGTTTGTTTTGAGGTGTTTGTTTTGAGTTGTTTGTGTTTAGAGATAATTTCTTTGCCTGCACTCAAACATCAATCCTGACCGGATAAGAGGGATCATATGGGCACCAGGGATTGAATCTTGGTCATCTCAGTGCATGGCAAGCACCTTACTCACTATAGTCTCTCTCCAGCCCTTGATACACACTTTTTAATATGATTTTATTGAGACCAATGTGAATTACAATTATACAAGTTACATAGTGATAGTGAATTAGGTCCATTTCTACCACTAGTGTTGACCTCCCTCAAACCCTGTCCCCAGCATGCATTCCTTATTCCAGCCCCCTGTACTGCTTGTGTAACAGGTTCCTTTTGTGTAGAGCTTGTTGTACTTTGGGTCACTTGATTCAATTGTCATTAACTTTGCGTTGGGTATTTATGCCTGATTATTTCTTTTTTTCTACTCAATGCTCATGAGATTTCTTTGCTCTGGTACCATCTACTTTTTTCTCAATTTGTAGGAAGATATAGAAATATGAGACAGAACAAGATGATTCATGTTCTATAGTTCTGTTAAAAATAAAAAAGAAGATAGTGGGTGGAAGCCTCTGTCTAGAAGCTATAAATATAAATTTAAACAAAAAAGAAAAAACAGGTGGGGGCTGATGTGGCAAGGTTTTGTTGTTGTTGGGTTTTTTTGTTTTTTGATTTGTTTTGTTTTGCATAGGCATAGTAAGTATTGGATAAATTAAAAAGAAAATTTCCTTGGCCTAAGAGATACAGGGTGTCTCCACCAAGAAATGATGAGTGTGCAATTCATCATAAGCAGAACAGTTTTAATTATATTCTGTGTAGTGAGACATGCTTCCTTTGGAAAATCTACATTTATTTCAGTGCCTTGTGATCTGAGAAGGTAGTATGTACTATTTCTATTCTCTTGATTTTATGGAGATATGTTTTATGAGCCAGCATGTGGGCTATCCTGGAAAATGACCCATGTGCATTGGAGAAGAATGTGCATCCAGTTTTCTGTAGCTGGAAATCCCTATATATGTGTGTGTGTCTGTCTGTCTGTGTGTGTATACTAGGAAAATCCACATTTAGAGTAATATACAAATTAAACATATTGGGAAAAGTTTTTCCTTGATTTTTCCTTAATTCAAGAAAGAATTTGAGGAGCTGGGGAGATAGCACAGTGGTAGGGCATTTGCCTTGCATGAAGCCAAGAGGGACCTGGTTCGATTCCCAGAATCCCATATGGCCCCAGGTTCCTGCCAGGAGGGATTTCTAAATGCAGAGTCAGGAGTACCCCATGATCACCACTGGGTATTACCCAAAACCAACCAATCAATAAATAAAGTTTTTTTAATGAAAAAAGGAATTTGAGTGAGAGAGAAGTAGAAGATGAGGTTAAAAAGCATTATCTTAAAGCCTGTTCTATTGATCTGAAAGTGGAGTAAGGGAAGTCTCTTCAACAAGTGGTATTGGAAAAAATGGTCAACTACATGCAAAGGAAGTTGACTCAGATCTCTAGTTAATGTTGTGAGCAAAGGTCAAATAAAAATGCATTAAAGACCTTGATATCAGACTTTAAACCATTAGGTACATAGAGGGAAATATAGGCAGAATACTTTAGCAGAAAGTTAAAGGCATCTTCAAGGAAGAAACATTGCTGTCCAAGCAATTAGAAGCATAGATTAACAAATGGGACTACATAAAATTGAGAAACTTCTGCACCTTAAAGAAAACAGTGATTAGGTTAAAGGGACTACCCATGGAATGGAAGAATCTATTCACCCAATACCCATATCATAAGGATTTAATTTCTAAGATATACGAGGCACTGATTGGTATATGGCCAAAGGGCACATGGGGAAAATGCTCCCAAATAATCAAGGAGATGCAAATCAAAATAACAATTAGATATCATCTCATACCACAGAGACTGACACACATCACAAAGAACAAAGTTCTGGTGGAAATGTGAAGAGAGAGGGGTTTTTATTTACTTCTGGAGGGAATACAGACTGGCCCAGCCTTTTTTTGGGAAAACAATAAAGATATTCCTCAAAAAAACTGAAAATTGGGGCTGGGCGGTGGCGCTGGAGGTAAGGTGCCTGCCTTACTGCGCTAGCCTTGGAAGGACCGCGGTTCGATCCCCCGTGCCCCATATGGTCCCCCAGGCCGGGGGCAACTTCTGAGCGCATAGCTAGGAGTAACCCCTGAGTGTCACTGTGTGTGACCCAAAAACAAAAAAAATAAAATAAAACCTGAAAATTGAGTTTTCATATGATCGATCAATACCACTCCTAGGGATATTCCCTAAGAACACAGAAACACAATACAAAACTGCCCTCTGCACCCCTATGTTCATCACAGCACTATTTATAATAGCTAGAATCTGGAATAACCATGGTATACAATAACAGATAATGACTAAAGAAACTGTGGTACATCTACACAATAGAATACTCTGCAGCTGTTAGGAAAAATCAACTCATGAAATTTGCTTATAAATGGATGGATATGGAGATTATTATGATGAGTTAAATGAATCAAAGGGAGAGGGATAGACATTGAAAAATCTCACTCATTTATGAAATATAAGAAAAATAAAAGATAGTATGTCAATAATAACCAGAGACAATAGAGATGAGGGTCAAGAGGACGAGTCCATGGTTGGAAGCTTGCCACAAGTAGTGGAGCAGTACAATTAGGGTAGAGAAGGCAACACTATAACAATGATAGTTGAAAGTGATCATTCTAGACAATAACTTAGTGTTGAATGGAGATAAAGTGATATACATAGTACACACTTCAATAATAATAGTGCAATATACCATGTCTAAAGGGAGAAAAAGATGAGAGAGAGAGAAAATAAAGAAGAAAAAAGAGGGTAGTTAAAGGTCTTGGATCTTTGAAGTTCACCTTGGCTGCAATGTAATAAGTGGACTACAGATAACAAACTGACAGACCAGTTCAGAGGCCACTGCTTGTCTTATTATGGGAGTGAAGACAAATAAAAATGTATGGATTCATGTCACATTTTGGAAGTGTATCAATAGCCCTAAATGATGAAAGAGATGCATAGGAAGAAGGAAGTGAACCTGACAAAGACAATTTCTAAATTTCTGACTGAAGGAACTGAATGGATTTAGGCATATTTTGCTAAGATGAGAAACTTCAGATAGAGCATATTTGGGACCCTAGAGAAAGAACAGGAAACCTTCCCAGTTAAGTTGAGTTATAGGAGATATCTACAAAATCTGTGAGCTTGTCATGGTGATATTTAAGTCTACAGCAGAAAAAAATAATAATTAAAAAAGTTGACTGATGATGACATAAATTTGGGTTAGATGCTATGATTGAAAAACTACTAGGGAGAATGAAACTGGAGAAGATAAGGAAAGAGTGAGATGTTGTTACCACTTAGATGAACTAATGTCAACTGGGAAAAATCTGGGCTTGAGTCCTCCAAGAATAATGGACAGATTTTCTCTCAATTAAAATGATGGGATTAGATGTGGAGAAAGGGGTCATGCCTATGATTTTTCCAGGCCACCCCCATAGTTTGGCATGCTCTCTTAATTCCAAACTTCATCTATAAAACACAGCACTTGAAATACAAGGAATCTTGCAAATGAGAGCAGAAAGATACTCTCTTAGATGTGTTATTTACTTTTGGTACTAGGTTTTTCTCCCCAGGAGTGCCATCTGCAAATCTGTAGTGTTAATGTTCTTTCTCACCATCCCTGTGAACCAAGTGAAATATCCATGTAAGGAGCCAGAGAAGAGCTAGCAAATCCCACCCTTCACATACTTGACAGAAATTCTGTGAGTTGATCACAAAAGAGACAAATACCAAACAGCATTTCTCCTTCATCAGCCCCTCAATTAGTTTTAAGTAACAGTCTATATCTTCATCTAAAAAATCTGAGAGTATAATATGCTCTGAAACTTTTTATAAATCTAACCAAAGCTGCTTGCAGCTATGCACCAAGAATCAGTGAGTCTGTCATTTGGCTGGCTTTAAGTGTACCAATTTGAATAAGCACCTCTTTTTGTACATTTTTCTCCTCTTCACTTTCTTCCTGTGGTTCTTATAAATGATTTCTAGTTCACTACAGGTCAAGCACAAGGTAAAGAGGTCTCAGTATAAAAAGAATTATGTGACAACTTCTGAAATAGGGCCCCAGAAAGGAGGGACAAATGAGGCCATTTTTCAAAGTTTTTCATAGTGCTTTGAAGACATTAAGCAGTGAGACAAATTTTGGTGCCATTTTGAAAATAATTTCATGGCACAGAAATATATTTAACTAAAATAGCCAAGTCAATTCACTAAAGGTAATAGTATAACATTCATTACCCTACTTATACCTTTCTTTTATTGTTAATAGTCCAAAGACAGAGGGTTGGTAGAAAAATAGCATACAACTTTTTTTTTGCTATTTGGGGCTGATAATTTTAGTAGTTATCAGTGGTTTTAAAATTTTTCATGTTTAAGAAGCTTTATCCCCAGAGATACTAGGGAATAGGTCAGAATGAAGATGTTAAATTTGAATTTTTAAGATGATCAAAGATTCTTTTCTGGAAAGAAACATATTTGCTAAAGTTTTCTACTCTATATCCCAGAGGTATGCTACAGAATGGAGCCTCAGATACCCACAGTGGCTAATGTTCTGTAAATCTCTCCTGATCACTTTTCCGCCCTTTCTGTTATTCCCATTAGTTGTAGTTTGAGGGAACCTCTTCCTAATAAATTATTTACACTCAAAGGCTAGATGCAGAAAAACTGCATCTGGGAGAGATGAAAATGAAGAAAGAGGCAGAATTGGAGGGCAAATAGCAGAAAGGACTGCAAGGAGAAGCTCTGCCTTTTTTGCCTTCTTAGATGAACTAGACTGACTTAGGCTGACTAAAGACTCTGAAAACATTCCAAAGGTACATTGTCCTTGCATATCTTACTCCAGAGTCAAAATTTTAGTCCAATAATCAGAAAAACTAAATTTGGGGCGAATGCCTCCATTTAGAGCTATCTACATGAAATCTAAAAATAACCTTGGATACCTTGCTCTTCATTTTTCATTCATCTCCAGTCAATTGGTATGTCTTGCCACTTCTTTAACACATTTACATAAAATATAGAACTGTTCTCCATATATTATCAAGGGTTGTAGAAATAGCAAATGAATTTGGATACATTTAGTAAGAACATTTTTGTTATGCTCTGACTTCAAAGTAAGGAGATTCTGGGATCACCATGCAAAGGAAAGTTAATGGGCCTGAGAGATAGCATGAAGGTTAGGTATTTGTCTTGCAAGCAGAAGGACAGTGGTTTAAATCCTGGCATCCCATATGGTCCCCTGAGACTGCCAGGAACAATTTCTAAGCATGGAGCCAGGAGTAACCCCTGAGTGCTGCTGGGTGTGACCCCCCAACAAAAATCTTTCAATTAAGTTTATAAGCTTCTAGTCGGCTTCTAGTTGAAACAGATTTACTTCATTTGTCAAGATTCTATAGACTGAGGAGTTCAACACTGGGTTTAATTATGAGCTCTAAATTGAATGCTACTACTATACTGTACGTTTATGCTGCTCTCCAGATAAGTAGCAAATCTGTAGGTAAGTCTCTCTGGGGAGTTATGTTTATTATAATAATTTTTCAAACAACTCTATGTGGTACTCTAATTAGCTTCATATTTCTGCAGTTTATCTACTTGTCATTATTTAGCTCAAAAAGGTTCTACTCAACTTTTTTGTATATTTTTATTTAAAAAGCTTGATTACAAATATGATTGTAGTTCGGTTTCAGTCATGCAAAGAACAACGCCCTTCACCAGTGCAACATTCCCATCACCAATGTCCCAGATCTCCCTCCTCCTCACCCCACACCCGTCCCTACTCTAGACAGGCTTCTACTTTCCTTGGTCATTCACATTGTTATGATAGTTCTCAATGTAGTTATTTCTCTAACAACACTCATCACTTCATGTAGTGAGCTAGACCTTCCAGTTCTCCTCTCTTTTGTCTCTCAGAATTATTGCAAAAATATCTTTTTTAATTTTATATTGATCATAATGGCGTACATCTTTCACAGTAGTATTTTAGGTACATATTAACATTGAATCAGGGGAAGACCCATCACCAAATTTGTCCTCCCCACATCCCAGATCCCTTTCTGCAGCCCATATACCCCAACATCACCCCCCAGGCTGCTAGAGTAGGTGGTCCCCTCTTTGTCTAGCTTGCTACTAGTGATCATATATCTGTTTGGTTCTGGTACCCTCCCTTGTTTCCCCCTTCTATTTAAGAGGCGGAACTAGATAAATCGAGTTATGTGGTTTTGTTTGAAGGAAAGAAAAGCAATAGAATGGGATACAAAATAAGAAAAATTTTAAAAAATTTAAAAAGAAGTCAAATACACTGAAAATGGGTGGAGAACTTCTAGAGGCTTTCAACCTCAGTTTGAGAGAGGACATTAAAAAGGTAATTGAGGGGCCGGAGAGATAGCATGGAGGTAAGTCATTTGCCTTTCATGTAGAAGCTTATCAGTTCGAATCCCGGTGTCCCATATGGTCCCCCATGCTTGCCAGGAGCAATTTCTGAGCACAGAGCCAGGAATAACCCCTGAGCACTGCCAGGTGTGACCCAAAAACCAAAAACAAAGGTAATTGAAACACCACAACAATATAGAAAGAAATATCAAATTAAATAGCCAGTGAGCACTACAGCAATAAATACAAGCACCAAACAATAGTCTTGGTTCTGACAAATCATGCTAGAGTGCAAAAAGAAAGAGAAAGAGAAGATAAAATAAAATGAAATAAAATAAAATTGGAGATATCAACTTCAATATCTACACCAAAATTAAGACAAGAAAATTGATCAATCAATAAATAAATATGTGGAAAGATGATTATCTTGTGTTTTTTTTCTTTTTCCCCCTGCATAGGCACATTAAATATTGGGGATATTATGAGGAATTCCCTTGGCCTAGGAGTTACAGGGTTTCTCCACCCCTGAAGTATACTGTCATGGGATTAACTGTAGACTCCTTGCATGATCATTTACTCTCTCCTCGGTGCTTTGTGGTGTATGGAAGCCTTCTGCTTCGTCTTGGATGTTAAAATCAGACCTCTGTATCTAGAGATCTTGGTGACTGTGCAGCTTAAGGAATGAAGCTTATGATGGAGTCTTTCTTTGTGGTTCTAGCAGTTCTGCTTCTTCAGTGTCATCTTAATCCATCTTCTGTAATTGGTGGTCTTGATCAATATGTTGCTCCTAGGATGGAGCCTGGGATAAAGTTTTTCGTTATGTTTTGGGAAGACCTGTTCAGTTGCGATTCTCTCAGTCAGACCTCTGGAGTTGGAGATCTTATTTGTTGAACAGATCGTAGACCAAAAGCTAGGCTAGAGCTTTTCGTTACTGTTGTTGTTGTTGTTGTTGGTCCTGGGATGCATACTGTTGAGTCCTGATTGTAACAATCAATCATCTGTAGATAGCGATCTTGGCTTTTGCTCAGGTCGAAGGGTGACAAGTTTTCTGATTTTGTCTTATCGTTGGCTGATGAGGAAGGACAACTTGCTCTCAGATAAAGTTGTTCCCATTTCTTTATTGTCAGGTTATAAATTTAGAACTGACACATGTTGGCATCAGAGCAGCTTTATGCATGCCCTGGAGGGATGGAGAGGGAATGCTCTCTCTCTCCGAGAGAGCTGTTGTGGAGAACTCTGTAATTTCTATGTCTAGGATCCAGGAGTCAAGGCTGGATGGCAGGTGTCTAGTTAGTTACCTGGAGTCTAAGATGGTTCCACGTGACATATGTTTAGGGTGGGAGATTTTTCTGTGTTGTAAAAAAAATATGAGTTCTTATCCCTTGAGCTTGTTTTTACACGGAAATTTTCCCCTGTGTTTATTACGTCTTTGCAGGAAGAAGTGGTGCTACATTATATTATTGGTGGATTTGGGGGTGGAGAGAGAGAAGAAAACAGCCACACACCAAAAACTAAAAAAGTATATGCTCACATATATCGAAAGAAAAAAAGTTTTTCTAAAAAAAAAATAAAGATTAAATAAAGGAAGTAACTAAAGGAGTAAAGTGGGTCCAGGAGAGACAGCATGGAGACAAGGCATCTATCCTTCTTGCAGAAGGATGGTGGCTCAAATCTCGGCATTCCACATGGTTCCCCAGGCCCAAAAGCAACGATCTCCGAGCATAGAGCCAGGAGCACCCTCTGAGAGCTGCCTGGAGTAACTAAAAAAAAAAAAAAAAAAAAAAAAAAAAAAAAAAAAAAAAAAAAAAAAAAAAAAAAAAAAAAAAAAAAAAAAAAAAAAAAAAAAAAAAAAAAAAAAAA
>PVKC010003696.1:0-38105 GCA_004027635.1 Crocidura indochinensis | reverse complement strand
ACTTGGGACATTGGTGGTGGGAATGTTGAACTGGTGAAGGGGGTGTTCTTCACATGACCGAAACCTAATCACAATCATATATGTAATCAAAACGTTTAAATTAAAAAAAAAGAAAAAATCAAAAAAGAAAAGAAAAAATAAGGCCTCCCAATTCTTACCACAGGCTGTGTTCTTCACATGGACTGTATAGAAAGAGGAGGTACAATAAACGCACCCTATATACACCTCTATATACACACTTGTCTGGTCTGTATTGGAAATTGGGGACAAAAAAAAGTTCATAGAATCATTCCAACAACCTCAGAAATATTTATGCAATATATACCTTTTTCATATTATACTTGGCAACATCAAGATATTAATTGGTTTCTTTAAAATTTAGTTTAATAATTATAAATAAAGGTTTCTGGTTAGTGGAAATGAGAGTTGAACTTAGTAATCTGGCTATAAAATCTGGATACTTAGGCACTATGTTATTCTTCATCAAAATAACTTAAATTCTGACATTTGATTAGCATGTATGATTTTTCTATTTGCTTGTTTTGGTGCCACACCTGGCACTGTCAGGGCATTCTCCTGGCTCTGCTCTTAGGGATTATTCTTGGAAGGTTCAAAGTACCATAATGATTGCCAGGATGAAACCAGGGTCAGCTGTGTCCAAGACAAGCTCCTTACTTAGTATATTATCACTCTGGCCTATAGAATACATTTTAAAAGACTGCAACTGGGACTGCAATCTAATACACTTTCTCAATTAAATAACCTGTTTTATTCTATCATGGAAAAGGTGATATATATCAAAATGATATGGGACATATATAGGTCTTTCTCTACTAATTTTCTGGCTAAATAAATGCTTTATTCATGCAGTGCAATATTGATACTAAAAATAACATTATTTAAATACCAATATTTGTGTATTAGAGCAATTTCATATTATTAACCAAGTATCTTCCTTGAAATTATTTTTAATTTATTACCAAGTAAAATATATTTTACACACAATGCTTGACTTTTTAATTTTGTAGTTAAATCATAAAGACTTAGGAGTGTTCCCGATATAGCCATTTTAACCAAAAAATCTACCCCCAATTCAATTCCAGGACAATGTGGTGGACATAAAATTAGGGTACATATGTGTTCCTTAGTCATAATTGGGAAGGACTAGATTGAAAATCAGGTTGTTTATTTCATGAGAAATGAAGTTTTATACAGAAAGGGGGGAAATAGCAGATATAACAGGAGAGCAGTTGCTGATTTTGTTGACTGTCATTTGGATGCCTCTTCAACACCATAAAGATGTGGTCAAATACAATTTTTTAAATTTTTCTACAGAATTTTCTTCTATTTAAGAGCATAATGAATGACAATACCACTGGATTATTATCAAATATTTGCCAAGTATCTTAGACCTACATTTCCAATTCTCAATTATTTACTGAAATTTTTTGCAAGTTCAAGACTATTAAGTCCAATTCAGCCCATTAAGATGGTTGCAGTGGTCTACTTTGGCTCTATTCTTTTCTTTTGATCTACTTCCAATATTTCAAGCAATAAAATGTTAGTAGAGAAACTTTTAAGATAAAATCCAAACTTTGCTTAACAGAATCTTTCAATGTGTTGTTCAATTAACCTTACTACTTTCTGGTTTTGCTTATTACCCTTATTCAAGGACTCTGATTATACATATCCATTTGTAAGTCCTTAATACCCTATGCTTATTTTAGATTTTTATTTATTTGAACAAGCTCTTTTCTCTGAAAGAAATATCCATCTCTAATTATTAATATGAAAATTCTCTTGGATATACCTTATATTTAGATATCTGTCCCATAATACTTCACCACACTGTGCTCAAATTCTTATTTTTTTGCACATATGCAAGGGAAGCACCTTACTGTACCTTGACATTCCCTACAGTTCCTTGTTTCCATAATGTTAACTTTACTGGGAATTATAAAATCTACTTATGTACAGGACTAGAGTGATAATAGAGCACTTACCTTGCATGCAGCTGACATGGGTTCAATTTCTTTTTATTTGAAAATTCATGAATTTAATTTATTTTAGTTTATATCTTTATTTAAACACCATGATTAGAAACATGACTAAATTCACTTGCCTTTGCATTTAGTATCTGTTATCTTGTGAGACAAATATATTCAATAAATATTTACAGAGTATTTTAATGAAGGGAATTCTGTCATCCAAAGACAAGAGGTTGAAGAAGTTTATTAGAAAGTTTATAAGTTCCCAATTATTTCCTCAGACTTAAAATACAGAATGTCCTTCACTACATAGCCCAAAGCAAAAATCTCTCTATGTATTTGTTTTAAGGTTGGTTATCCCTTTGGTTCACTTTTTTATTTTTAGTCTTCAGGCAAGATAATTACATACTTTTAAAGATTTTTATTCATACTAAAAGACTTGAAATATAAGTATAAAGAAAACTTTAAAATAAAATACTCTTCTACAAACCTCAACCTATCATATTTAATTTCAATACTACATGAATTACTGTATTTTTTGCTCTATAAGATGGATATGACATACTGAGTTTTTAGATGTTCTCCTTCCCTGCACTCAGACTTCAGCTCCAGACAGCATTCACTTCATAATATGCACTTTTGGGGGAAAAAAGTGTGTCTTATGGTGCAAAGAGTATGGTAAAAATCTTTGCACTAAATTTAAGAGACACTCTTGATACTAACTCAAGAGACACTCTTAAATGTGTCCTCAGTTTATCTTGTTCTCTTGTCCTATCACTACCTTTTATCTTTACCTTTCTTAATTCTCACATCCATTCGTTCCTCATATTATGTATCTGTCCTAGATTAGATATTGGTGATGATTTCTCTTTGGAAAACACAAGGTTTATTAAGCTAATAACATTCTTGTAATATTTATTGCTTTCTGTTTGCATCAAAACCTACAACTTTTAGATTCTTTTTTTTTGGGGGGGGGGCCACACCCAGTGACGCTCAGGGGTTACTCCTGACTATGCGCTCAGAAGTCGCTCCTGGCTCGGGGGATCATATGGGAAACTGCGGGATCAAACCACGGTCCGTCCTAGACTAGCGAAGGCAGGCACCTTACCTCCAGCGCCACCGCCTGGCCCCGTAGATTCACTTTCTACTAAACCTTGTTCAACCTCCTCTTAATGCTCTTTACAAGTTTAGCTTGGAATGTACAGGTCATTTTAAGTCCCATCTATTCAGTTTTCCCCATCCTCAAATACTGCATTACTGAAGCTTTCCTTGACTTCTACAGACATAGAACAGTTGCTATCAATGAATTGATTGTACATACTAGAACATTTGATTAATTTCAATATGTTGTTATTACTAGACTACAAATATAAGAATCAAAGTATTAATTTATATATTTAGAATAGTAAATAAAATTTAGCACATATCAGGTCCTTAATACATGTTTTTTTTTCAAAGTACCCCAAGTAGTGGCTCTAAGTATTGCGAAGGTGGTCTCAGTAGCCCTTTTCCCCAACAACACCCAGCCCAAATACCAGATCAAACAATTATTTATCGATTGGCCTGAGTTAATCTAGGAGTGATCCCTGGTTACTAAGAGCATTGCTTAGGAGGCCTCTCCCCATCACTCCTGTAACTGTTTCCTGAACTAGTTAAAGAATATATCTGACTTCAGAATTTTTTACTGGACACTTAACAGAGAGAAGAATATGGTTTGAGAAAAGGAGGATACAGAATACAACTGTCATAGCATATCATGATAATGATGTTCATTCCCATACTTTCCACTAGAAAATACCATAAAAATACTATAAAAGAGTAGATATACGTAGGAGCAAATGCGATAGATCTGAATTTCATTGTGGCTCTGATCAAAAGATATGCAAGGTTAATTATAAAGTCTAGCAGCATTTGTTCACACTTTTTTTACAGGATTTATCAATTCCTACCTCATAATCAACTTTCCATTAAGCATGTTAACAAGAGTAAAAGAGAATAAGACTAAGCTTAAATTATTATCACTACATAATTAAGAAAGGTATAGCCTGAAATGTCATTAGTATAAGTTTATGAAGTTAAACTGCATCCAATATTTATACATAATGAAATTATATAAAACCTATACTTTCATTATGTGCCCTATTTTGCTTAGTATCAGAACATCTTTCCCCTCTCTTCCACACTATATTAAGGCTCACAGTCACATGTAAATTTCTTTTTTCCATTGAGATCTAAGCAACTGTGGCTTAGTGCTATATCTCCAGTTATTTAGAGGTATTTTCCCACCACGATTACCTATTTACTTTTTACCAGCACATAATCTATAACAGATTAATGTTGCAAAAACTTAAATAAATGTTCAAATAATGATTTACATGATCTTCACTTCCTTATACCAACAATCTTTTTAGGAGACAATGTCCTATTCAGAGCTATATATAGCAGTGTCTCATAAATAACTGTACAATAAATTAACTAATAACACAGTTTAAGTTCAGAATTACAAAGGTAAAGCAATAAAATATAACAATTTGTGTCATAAGATGTATTTGGAGGAGAAGGAAACAGTACAAGGTGAAGTATAGGGCGAAGGCAAAAAGGGTCATATGTCTGATCTAGGTTAAATCTCTAGTACTGCATATGCTTCCACTCCTGAACTGTTGGATATAGCCTTAATTTGGCCCTGGGGATACTGAGATTGCAGGACCCTGGCAGTGTTTCATTGTCAGGTCTTAGCATTTAATCATCTAGTTCAGTTGGCAAAGGTCCTCTGGAAGAGACCTAGAGATTGAAGCCTAATTCTTCCAAACTGTATCTTTGGAAAGCTTTGGCATGCGCACAAATCTTCAACAGTCCCCTTGCTTCAAAAGACCTCCAAAACCACAATATAGACAGAAACAAAATGCTTGGCAGACAAATTGAACTCAAAATCCACTAGAACAGTTCATTCAATATTTTTAACTAGTATAAATTTATAATGGGTGAAATCTTCATTATTTCTTAATATTTAACTGAAGTGTTAGGTCGTCAGTATATAACCTATCACACTTAACTCTCTCATCAAGTGACATAATCAAACATAACAGTCAGATTGCAAGATCATTCATTTTTAACCTCTGCTATCTAGGTCGTATGCTACTCTCATAAATCCAGGTAATGGATGCTTGCAGTATCAAATTATCTAAGACTGAAATGCAGACAAGTTTAAAAAAGATATTAGTAAGGATTTAAAAATAAGTGGACTCTGGGGCCGGGCGGTGGTGCTGGAGGTAAGGTGCCTGCCTGCCTTGCCTGCGCTAGCCTGGGACGGACCGCGGTTCAATCCCCCGGTTTCCCATATGGTCCCCCAAGCCAGGAGTGACTTCTGAGCGCATAGCCAGGAGTAACCCCTGAGCGTCACTTGTGTGGTCCAAAAACCGAAAGAAAAAAATATATTAAAAAAAAATAAAAATAAGTGGACTCAATAAGTTTGATTCTTAAGTTGTTTAAACTTTTCTCAATTTATTGTTCAGGAAAACAAAATATTTTTAATAGAACACATTCCCAAAGTAACAATAATCACTAATTTAAAAATAAATGTAGTTCCATCATTATTTACTTTAAAATATAGAACAGACAATCTGTGAGTCTCTAAATACATATCTTTATACTGGAGGTGACTATAGTATAAAGCTATACTATTTAATATTGATCAACTGATTTTAAGTATGATATGCACATGCAGCAATATTTTTTATTATGTACATATATATGAATGCATAGTAATATCAGTAAAATATAATTAATTGGGTACGTCAGGTGTTACAAACCCAAAGTACTGAAGCTTGTAACTTTACTTCATTAAATATCAGATCGGTTTGCTTATTTTCTCAGCTATATTTTGTGGGTAGGGAAGTGGTGTCTAATTTGTTTGCTGCTTGTACTCTCTCTCCAACTACAGTATAGATTGGAGATATTTCCACTAGTATCATATCACTAAATTAATAGAGATGGACAGATAATAAATAGATAGAGAATTACATTTCATAGGGAAATATAGATTTATGTAAAACTACTTCTCTTTGGTGCAGTGACAATTCCTTTTTGTGATATTTTCAAAAGTAGTTAAAAATATGTTAATTCAACACATAACAGAAAAACTTAGTTATTGCAAAGCTCTGTTCACTGCATGTGTTTGATGAGACAGTCTTTTAAAAAGTTATTTTGAAGGGAAATTATTTCAAATAAAGTAAGATTTTATCTTCAGGTTGAAGAGTAGACCTTAAACTACAAACAAGTACAAAACAGAAGAGGGGAAATGAATCTTTCAAATGCCATTTTTACCCACCATGATGACTCATGACCTGCCCTGCAGCCTCCATGCTGACATTCTGGAGATAGTTGTGGCAGCGTTCTTTGTGCTCCTCCAATGAACTGCGCTGTTTGTAGCTTCGTCCGCAGTAGTTGCACTTATGAGGTTTACCCACTGTGAAGAGAACTAAGATTAGTGTGCTGTCAGTTTCCTCCATAGCAAAATTAACAGCTATTTCTTGGTGGTTTAGTGGAAGCGCTTCTATTTCCACTTCTCTACACTCAGATTTAGGTAAGTACAGGTAAATGACTTCTACCAGACCAAATGAGGAAGTCGGTGAACCATACCTTGGACAATAAGGGAGCATTTCAGTCATATTTATGCTCTGGCTGTAGTCTAGCTGAGAAGTTAGATGAACAGTTTTCAAATGATCTTAAATTTTCACACTAACAGTTTCTCTTACATAATTCCCCCAGCTTTGACTCATTTAAAAGACAAATCAGGACTGTCCTAGATACATGATGACAATTATTTTTCAAATTTCTTTTGGTGCTAGGGGTGGGGACAGCGAACTTGTACTAAAGAAATCCAACAACTCAAATTGTCATTGTTTAATGAAAAATTATTCATGGGTACCCAGAATACTAAAAGGAATTCAGAGTTGAGAACACGTACAGATAAAAGCAGAGTTTTCTTTTCTTTCCACCTTGATAGTAGCAGTTCACATATGCAAACCTTTACTACAGAGATGCGATTCTCTCGCATCATTACTGTTCTTGTATTACCAAGAATCAACCAAGTGCTTTGAGTATTAACAATAACCATGAGGTCCAATCATATTTCATTATACAAAGATAGTAATATTTTACAAGTCTATATCAGAAAATGACTGATTCCCTAGGAGCTAGACAAATTTCCTAAGAGCCAACTATATTTCAGTAGAGCTGATAGAATGCTGTGTTATTACGGTCTGTGTGAATGTCTTCAGAAGTGAAGTAGTGTAAATCAGGTCACTGGATTCCTATGGGAATCATTCTCCTTTACTTAGAGGATAAGCAGAGAACCTTTCTACACTGCCAAGGAGAGTACACCCTTACAATCCCATGCTATGACATGTAAAAGTGTACGAAGGCAATGCTACTACACTTGATTTTAGCCAAAAGGCTGGGAGAAGGGATTGTCCTAAGGCAATGCTGACTTGCATACAAGTGACACTATTTTTCAAACTGCAAGCCTTATTTTAAGTGTACATAAACTAAAACTATTTATGCTGTAATTCTAATTTTTAAATGAACCATTTTTTTTTAGAAACAAAAACTCTCCAAAACAGAATGAGTAATCTCTAAAACATAAGGAAAATAAGCACTTTTCAGAATGAAGAATTTCTGTTAAGTATAAACCAGGTATCTCTGTATACTGTGAAGAGAAGAACTGGTATCACTGTGTTAACCAACCAACCAAACAAACAACAAAAAACAAATACAGAAAGAGGACAGGAGTTAAGGGGTTTGCTCTGAATGTGGCTAACCCTGGTCCAATCCCTAGCACTGAATATGACTGTCCAAGTACTATCAAGAATGTCAAGTATTATCTCATAGCACAAAGCAGGAGCAAACTCTGACAACTGCTGGGTGGACCCAACTCCCCACTTCCCAAGCCCCTCAAAAAAGTACAAAGAGTACTTTTTTTTGTTTGTTTGTTTGTTTTGTTTGTGTTTTACTTTTTGGGCCACATCTGGTAATGCTCAGGGGATATACACTCAGAAATTGCTGCTGGCTTGGGGGATCATATGGGACACCGGGATGTAACTGTGGCCTCTCCTAGGTTTGCATATGCAAGGCAAATGTCTTACTGCTTGCACCATCACTCTGGCCCCCAGAAAAAACTTCTAGCTAAAATTTTTATCCTAAATAATATCAATGTGCTTATATGTGACTGTGTACAAGGCATAGAGCCATATATTTTAAAAGCTTTTGTTCTTATTACTCAATTTGGTATTTCTAAAAGTGCTATTTCTTTAAATAAGTGATGACTTTGTAATGAATAAGATTTTAATCAATTAAATTGCACGAAGGCAATGCTACAACAATATATGTGATAATCACATATTCAGTGATCCACCATAAAATAATTGTCATCCCTTCCTGTACTTTATTAGACTTCTCACAATCTGTTCTACGATATCTATATACTACTGTGAAAATATCCTACACTGTCTTCCAATTTTTAATTCAAATGAGCAGGTAAATGACAAATTTATTTTACTTCTCTCAAAATTCAATTTTACTATCCTAATTTTAAAAGTATATCCTATCAGTTTTACTTTTTCTCTTTTTCTACAGTACAATTTTCTCTTCATTTCACTCTTGATCTAACTAAATACAACCGAAATTTAAATTTGCATTTACTCAGATCTTTTTCTGCATCAAAATTAATTCCTTTTTTTTTTAAAAAGGCCAATTTGTTCCAGAATAGCAATGCATATTTGTAAATTCCTATTTTTATTGACATAGTTTTAAAACAATCTTGGTTTCCCAAGATATCAATTCATTCCTTTGCTCTCTCAAAAACCATCTTCTGTTACTATAATAGCTCTAAGAAGAACAGTAAAATTAGTTCATCTGGTATCTATGTATTTTGTGTCATTCAATCAATGAGCCTGGTTTTCAAGACACAGATTCATTTTTATTCAATTTTGATTAGGTAGTTGTTATAATAATATATAGTAGTTTTAATAAATATATACACTCAGTATTTTTTTTCTGAATACAGATCATCCTCGCTTAGTGACCATGTTCCGTTTCAAAGACTTGGTCCTTAAGCAAATTGGTCGTTAGGTGAGGAACTGCATGTTGTTTACAGTTGTACAGTATATGCATAGTACTTGACAATACAATATTCTGAATAAGTAAAATAACGAGAAAGATCTAATTGAAAACTTCCACTTGTTTTAATTTGCAAAGGTTGTGTAATTTAAACACAGTACTGCAATGTATTAAAGAACATAAAGTGAGTGAAGTACATTAAAGCACCAAAAACCATATTGTACTGTACAGTGTACAAGACGGAAAGAGGATATTTAAAATAAAATAAAATAATGGTGGGGTTGGAGAGATAGCATGGTGGTAAAGCATTTGCCTTGCATGCGGGAGGACAGTGGTTCAAATTTGGCATCCCATATGGTGCCCTGAGCCCGCCAGGAGTGATTTCTGAGCAGAGAGTCAGGAGTAAGCCCTGAGTACTGCCGGGTGTGACCCCCAAACCAAATATATATATATATGTAATAAAATAATATATATTATTTATTATAATATAATATAATATAATATAATATAATATAATATAATATAATATAATATAATATAATATAATATAATATAATATAATATAATATAATATAATATATAATACAATATAATATATTATAATTAACATATTAATATTAATATAATTAATATATTATAATATGATTGTATACATATAATAAAATAAAATTAAATAACAGTGAAAAGATGGTCGAAAATGTGAGCGGTCGCTAAACAGGTAGTTCATTAAGTGAGGAGTATCTGTTAATATACCTCATATTTTAAAATACCTGTTGAATTTGAATTCAACATATTTAAAACCATCTAACACAACATTTGACTGTTCTTTTGCACTAGTGGTAGAACCCAGCTTCTTTTATAGCCCCTCATGTTCAAATAACTGCTGATTTCTAAATATTATTTTTCTTTTTCTCATATGCAATTGGTACATTCATTATTCATTTTTAAAAGGATTGGCAAACATATCATTTTCAAATGAGATGTTCTCTCTAGAGTATTTATTCCTTTGCAATAACATTCAATGGATATTTTATTATACAAAATAGTCATCCCTTGATCTCATGATCAAAAATAAAAAATATCTGACTTCTAACTAACTTTCCATTTATATCTGAGGATTCCAGTAAGGTTACTAAGCTTGTGTTTTTACCTTTCTGAAGCTTGGTTCCCTCTGAAAAGATTTTTCATAATTTCTAACTCTTATTTTCATAATTTCTAACTCTTACTTTCAGCTTTCTAAACATTTTATCATATATTTTAATTTTCTAAAAGTTATTTTTATTAATTTAATATTCTTTTGAATGGATAACTTATGAATATATATTTAAAATACTTGTTCTTTTGGTATCCTTAAAATACATAGAATTTTGTAAACCAATGTCATTGAAATATAAACTAAAAATAAACAGGCAAGGGGCTGGAGCGGTGGCGCAGCAGTAGGGCATATGCTGACCTAGGATAAACCGGAGTTCAATCCCCTGGCATTCCATAAGGACCCCACAAGCTAGAAGCAATTTCTGAGTGAGTATCAAGTAGCAACCCCTGAGTGTCACTGATGTGACCCCGAAATGAAACAAAACAAAACAAAAACCAGGCAAATACATTTCTCAAAAAACAAAACAAAACAAAATAACTAAAAAAAGAAGCTTGGTTGTATTTCTCTTTTATAAAAATATTAAAAACTATTTCTAAATTGTCTGATTTCTCTCTTTTTGATTACTTAAATTCTTTTTGAGATCCTCCCAAGTGGTGCTATAGTTCTCCATTTCCAGTCATCACTGGTTCATTAGGTAAGAAGTTCAACATAAGGGCCCTATGACACAGGGTCAGGCTACCATGGTGAAGGTCAGGGATATAGCAGGCATATCTTTTGAGAATATGTGATGAGGTATCAGGGATCTAACTGTCTCAAGCAATCACGTACAAAGCATACTTTTGAATTCTGCACAATCTCTCAGGTTCCTCATTTTTCTTTTCATACTGGCCTGTTTTGGAAGTTTCTTTTATAAGTTTGATGTTCAAATAATTACTGTTTATTCACAATGATCAGTGAAGCACAAAAATTTTGTTTTGTTTGTTTGTGTTTATTTTTGGTTTTTAGGCCACACTTGGTGATGCCCAGGGGTTACTCTTGGCTGTGCGCTCAGACATCACTCCTGGCTTGGGAAATCATATGGGATGCCAGGGATCAAACCAAGATCCATCCTGGGTCAGCTTCTTGCAAAACAAATACTCTACCGCTATGCTATCGCTCCAGTCCCATAGCACTAGATAATTTGATACGTGATTCCGGAAACTCTGGTGTGGCTTCATAACGTACTGAAGAAGTATTGACCAGTTAATCAAATATTTGATTACAAATAAATTATTAGTATCTGTATCTTTTCTTTTTTACTATCCCCTCTTTTTAAAATAATTTTATTGTGACCAAAGTGAATTATAAATCTTTAACAGTAATATTTAAGGTGCATAGTGACAATATTTCAATTACCCAGAAATGATGTCTTAGCACCAAGGAGAATATGAAACTTGTTATTAGTATTTTGGAAATCAAAGAAAGGATCAACCAGCCATATTAATTTCACTCGACTTTAACATGATCTTGCTTTCTATATATATAATATATATATACATATATGTAATATATAAAACATATATATATAGATGGATAGAGAGAGAGAAAGAGAGAGGCCCTAGACTGTTACTACTAATTCATCTGCTAAATTTAATTTCTCCTAGCAAAATGTATTTACTTTTCACCATGAGAGAATTAGGTAACTGGTTCTAGTGGGAAAATGGCATTGTGGTCTCATTTTGCATGCAGATTTTGTAATTAATTTATATTGAGTGAAGAGCTTCATCCCTGCTCTCAGCAGTACTGTTTCCTCCAAATCTAGAGGCTTTTCAGAACTCTGGTACCAATCACTTCCCATTTATTCCCCAGTATTGTCTTTAAAGGTTATAGAGTATTTAGTTTTAGTCTTTTAGTAACCTCTCCTTTATCTGTTTTCCTTCTGCATGGCTGCTGACTTATCATTTCCCATTGGTCTCATATGTCTATATGTCTACAAAGCTGAAATTTTAAGATGCAGAGATAAATAATGCTTTGAATTTCACTATGTTTAAGCAGACATGATTTTGAGAGGACATATGTACTGTCATTCTATATTTTAATAGGCAGGGGTGTGAGAGAGTAGGAAAGTTAGTGTAAGGGAATTAATGTAACTATATATTTGTAAGACAATGGAATTTGTGGAAACAGGAAATTACATATTTATCTTTTTGTTTATGTCTCTTATCATGAATATCATGATACTCATGTATACTAAAACAAGTTTTGTTTTATTTACTTGAAATAGCTCTCAGTGTGAACTCTAGTTTAACCTTACTAGAACTTATATCATTGCACAGATGCAACTATCCTTGGCATGAACAATTTTCAGAATACTTCCTCTGACTAGTTGCCGAAGTTGCGAGGAGACAATAAAGTTGGAAAGAAAATAATTCTGTAGAAAACTCTATATAATTATTATTGCCTTAAACTAAGGTAAGAATTTTTTAAAGATAAGAATATTTCTTTTAAGGTAAGAATATTTTTATTTAATATAATTTTAATTGTATCATCAAAAGTAAAAATAAATTTTACTGTATAAAAATATTTGATATTCTAATTTTAAAACCCCTGGACCAGGGGTCCTCAAACTTTTTAAAAAGGGGCCCAGTTCACTGTCCCTCAGACCATTGCAGGGCCAAACCATAGTAAAAACAAAAATTACAAACAAATTCCTATGCACACTGCATACATTTTATTTTGATGTGATGAAACAAGACGGGAACACATACAATATTTGGCCCGTGGGCCATAGTTTGAGGACCACTGCCCTGGACTAAATATATCTATTACTGTTTACAGAACTAAAACCTTCTTATTTTACAATGAGTAGGATATTTTGAGGATATCAATCTAGTTTCAACTAAACTTTGCAGCAGTTATGCTTCAACCTGACCTATGTTGAAATTTTTAAAATTTTAAGTGGTTACTTCTTTTTGGACTGTTGGAGTGATTCACCTTTTTCCCCTCCGTCTCTCAAACTGAGGATGAGAACCTCCAAGACTCCACCCATTTCGGCATATTTGATTTTTACCCCAGTGTACTACTTTTCTCTTTTTCAAACAAAACCATGTAACTTGATCTATCTAGTCCCGACTCCCAGTTTCAGAGGAAATAAGGGAGCTATCAAAACCAAACAGGTGTAAGACCACTAAGTAGCAAGTTAGGCACAGAGAAGACCACCTACTCTTGCAGGCCCAGGGTTGAGGGAGGAAGATATAGGAGGTAGGACTGGAACGAAAGTGTAGGGACAACAATTCGGTGATGGGAACCCTCCTGATATTAAGTTAACATGTACCTAAAATATTATTGTCAACAAGAGCTTGCTTTACATGCAAAAATTGGGGTGGTGGGAGGGAAACTTTGGTGGTGGGAATTCCCCTGATTCAATATTAATATGTACCTAAAATGTTACTGTGAAAGATATGTAATCCACTTTGGCCAAAATAAAAATTATCATTTAAAAATTTAAGTGGTTAAAGTTACATTAGCCAATTTCTTAGGTTGAATGTTGTACCACTTCTTTCTTTCTTTAAAGGGTTATAAGTTATTACTTTACCTAGAAAAACAGTTTAGAAATGAATCCTCTTCAGTAGTAAAAGATAAATGGAATGGTGTTAATGCTGTTAATGGTGAAGAACTCTTTTCTTCTTCCATGAATGACAGTGTTAAATGGAATATGGAATAGAAGAATACAAGGCCATTTTAAATTATAAAAAGTTCTTGGAGCAAAAACCAAGAAAGACTGGGAAAGGAAAGTTTTAGCTTTAGAGTCTTAACTCTTGATTGATAGACTGTCTCAATTATATACCTGTTTTATGCTCACACTTCAAATCAAACACTTTTTCCATAAAACATTTGTTGCCTATCATTTGAGACATGCAAACTATTACTTGTAAAATAAGCCTTATTGAAGCATAGTTTAAATAAAGATGTTTGATGATCATACTAAACTGTACCTTCTTGCTTCTTAGCTCTTTAAATACCTCCACATATTCAAACCAACCACTAATCAACTTCTGTAACTATTATCTTTTTTAGCACCTAATAATGTATCTAAAATAAGGCATGATATTCTTTTATATCTTTTTATTTATATATTTGTTATCTTTTGTATCTCTTTTTTTAATTTAGACAATGATTTTGAAGTTCAAAAATATTATGTGTACTGGTGGCTTATTTTATACTGTTGACAGTAGCTATTTTGTGACTATACCACAGTTTATATATATGTTTTATATATAACACAGTTTATCTGTATATTCACTGGTTGAGTTGTTTCCAGTTGATAATTAAAAATAATTAGAAATAAATAAATATATAATTAGAAATAAATTTTCAAACACACGGAGGTAGAGATTTATATTTTCATTTCTCTGGGTAAATATCTATAAGTGGAATTACTGGTTCATCTAATTAAATATATATATATGATTAATTTTGTAAGGACCTTTTTCATTATTTTATAAAATGTGCATCTACACAAACAATATTTATTAACATTTGCTCCACAACCAGGTCATTTTTAATTAAAAATGAATTAAACAGGTTGTTTTTTTATTATTTTTCCTTTCCTATCAAGTATGCAGTGATATTTCTAGATGTTTTTATTTTGTGTATTCCCATGTCTCATAAGACTGACTATTTAATATGCTTAAAAGTTATTTAAAATATTGGGGCCCGGGAGATAGCATGGAAATAAGGCGTTTGCCTTTCATGCAAAAGGTCATCGGTACGAATCCCGGGGCCCCATATGGTCCCCCGTGCCTGCCAGGAGCAATTTCTGAGCCTGGAGCCAGGAGTAACCCCTGAGCACTGCTGGGTGTGACCCGAAAACCAAAAAAAAAAAAAAACCCAAAAAAGTTATTTAAAATATTATTTGGTAAAACATATAACTGATTCTTCAGTATTTTTCTAGTGGGGGTGGTACTGCCAGTTTTGCTTGGGTGCTAAGGTAAGGTCACTCTTGGTGTTTCTTTGATGCCAGAAATGTGATGCCAGAAATTGAACTTGGGTGCCCTGTCTGGAAAATGTGAGTTCTGTTTATTAAGCTATAACTCACACCTTTTTTTTTTGTTTTTTGTTTTTTGAGTCATACCTGGTGATGTTCAGGGGTTACTCTTAGCTATGCACTCAGAAAATGTTCCTGGCTTGGGGAACCATATGGGATGCCAGGGAATTGAACTGAGGTTCATCCTAGATTTGCACGTACAAGTCAAACACCCTACTACTGGAACCACTGCTCCAGCCCCTATATCTCAAATTCGTACACCTTTGTTTTCTCTTGGAGAAATCAAAGTCTTCAGTGCCTATTATTCAATGTCCATATGTTATTTCATATTTAAATTTATTTCATCAGTTATTCCAACTGCCCTAGGCAGGAATGCGAATTTGATTCCCAATACCTCATCATGGTCATGAAAAGTTCTATTTTTAATTTAATTTTAGAAATTTCTAATCTAATTTTAAATTCCGAATTAAACACTTTTATTCTTAATTTAATTTTACAAAGAAACTCTAGCTTTGCTATCATTATCATTCTGGCATCTGAAATAAAGTTTCTGATAAATGTAATTCTAAAACTGTTAAAATCCAAATAATTCTATGACACAGAAGACAACAAGATCAATGTTCCCAAGTATCTTAAGAGTTAACATAATTTATTCTTAATAAAAGAAGCATTATCAGTATAATCTGTTAAAGATAAAGGTACAGGTTACACCCTGAATGCTGCATTGAAACTGTGAAACAGTAAAAGATAAACAAGGCCTGGTACGTGTGAAAAAATAGTCAGACAATATTGAACAACTAAATAATAAGAGGAACTCCGGCCATTTGCCATAAAGTGAATGAAGCTAGAGGTTGAAGTATTTAGAGAAATATCCCAAGATAAGCACTGAACAATCATACATGCAGCATCAAAGATAAAAATTGATGAACTAAATAAAACAAACTAAACTTTTTAAAGGAATTAGAAATGAGAAATACTTGCTTCTATAGTCTAAGGAATTGCATATACCTACCCCAAAGGAAGAGCAAACTAATTAGCCATAAAAAATTTTGAAGTAGGGATGTTTACCATTAATTCATAGGTTGTTATGAAGATATATAGCACAACCATGTCCCGTTCACTTATATTTTCTTGAAATATGTCACTTCAAGAGTTATCCTAGTGAAACCTATAAAACAAATTACAATGTGCTAATACATGTGGTAAAAAATTTACTCTTTATATAGATGTATGTATGGTTCTACATTTAGAAATATGCAAAGAACATCTATATATAAAATATATTTATATTTGTCATGACACCTAGAAAATGAGCAAAAGAGCATGATGCACATAGAAATTCATTTTCCTCCCTAAAATGAAATGAAATAAGATTCAAAAAAATATGAACATGACCCCTAACTATTTGGCATTTGCTTAGGCAACCAGCTATACATAAAACAGAACAAAGATAAATATTGAAATATAATGCAATTAGAATTTTTCTTGAATTACTTCTGTTAAGTTATAGTTCGAATAAATTTTTTTATCCTTGTTTGGGCCTTTGAAATAAAAATGTTAATGGTCTTGATCCCCATTGCTAAATTTTTTCAAAAAATGTGGCTTTTCCAATTTAAATGGGCAATATTGGAGTCATCTTATCACAGTCTCAACTAGTACTGGCATTAAAATAATAAATTCTCCACTAACGTGCTAAGCCTATGATCCTCAAATTACAGTAAGACACACTAAGGGTTCTGGTACAGATAAGGTGAACTATTTTCACCTAAGAAGTTTTAAGCACACAGTGTATCTAAAATTTGTAAAGGAAATATCCCAGTCACCCATGAAGCAAACGACTTGCTCAAAATTTCAACAAATGGCATCACATTTCTCTCAACTATATCATATCTCAGGTACAGCTAGATTTTATCTATTTCTGCTACACAAATCAAGTGGTATGTGAAAACCATAATAAAACAGAAAATGACAGTGTAAGCATGATTCCCAAGATTGAAAGTTATGTAGTACCCAGAGAGGTGTATAATCATATGTTGTTTCTGGAATTATATAAAAATAAAACTGATTTTGTTTTTGAATATCTATGTGTAATGGTTTTTAAAAGACTATCAAATTGTTAAAGGAGAAACATTTGATGAGTACTTAGCAAATGAACTATTAGGTATGTTGGTTGAGGCACTGTAAAGCAAGAAAGTGTGAAAGGCTCTATGCTGTGCAAAACAATATCATTTGCATTTACAAGTGAGTTACTATAAATATAAAATCAGTCAAAAAAGTATACATTTGAACATGTGTATATATGTGTTTATGTCATACACAGCTCTGTTCAAGGTATATGTCTGGCTCTGCACTCAAGGATCACTCCTGGATATACCTACAGGACCAAATTCAGTGCTGGGGATTGAGCTGGTCAAGTGCATGCAAGCATTAGAGGCAGTATTATTTATATAGCCCTATATACCATGCTTTCAAAATGATCTATTAAATTTTTAATAATCACTTTTTCTAATTTTTCAACCTAATAATGCCAACAATTCTTTGATTTTTAAATTTATCTGTGCATTTCACTATTTTAATTTTCAGGTGTCTAAACTCTTTCTAATATTTAAAATTTTCCTGAATATAGAACACATTTTTGAGGATGGAAAGAAATGAGCCACAACCAGCAGTGATCACTGTTTTTTTTTTCTGGCTCTGTGAACAGAAAGCTTAGATCAGTGAAACTTATGTGGTGCCAAGATTGAACCAGAGATAATGGAAGGATGAAAGGCAAGCATAGTAACTCTTGTATTATCTCTCCAGGACCTGGATACAGAACTTTTGAGAAATAGTCACAATTACTTTTTTATTTATTTAGAAGTATTTTAATAATTAGAAGTATTGATGACTAGGTTTTTTTTAATTCTTTAAAAAGAGAGAGGACTGTTTTAGAAAGGAAACACTGACTTCATAAGTAAACTATTCCTCAAGGAAATCAGTGATTCTATATTACTGTATTAGGTGATATAGGTATCTTCCAAAAATTATTAAAGTAAAATGACCACTCTGTAGGAAAAGTTTACTTTAGATAATCATGGAGGGAACGATATTGAAGGTTAAAATGTCTATAAACCAGTACATCTATGTGGATGTCAAGAGTGTGTAATGTACATGATAATTAAGAATAAAAAACTTGAGGCTGGAGAACTAGCATGAAGGTCACAAAGTGTGACCCAAAAAACAAAACAAAACAAAAATACCAACAAAAAAGAATAAAAAACTTTACAAGCAAACAAAACCTGCTTTACCCAACATTCCCCCAAATAATTTTAAATTCAGAATGATTTACAATAATTAACATTTAAGTTAATTTTGTGTGCATGTATGTTTAGAAAACACTACACTGTGCAATAATATGGGCAGCAAATGCCAATGATAAGGTACTTTTTGTATTTTGATAGTATTTTCTTTTATTTTCTTTTTGGAGCACACCAAACTGCGCTGAGTGGTTACTCCTGGCTCTATGCTCAGAAATCGCTCCTGGCAGACTCGGGGGACCATATGGGATGCTGGGATTCGAACCACAGACCTACTGCATGCAAGGCAAACACCTAACCTCCATGCTATATCTCCGGCCCCTTGATAGTATTTTCTAAGTTAATATAATTTCCATGTCATTCACTGATCACAACCAGCGAGAGTGAATAGAGTCTGAGCAAGATATACAATCTTCCTTTGGTTATACTACCCACATTATTTCATCATTCAAGCCAAATTAATTAAATTAATTTATAATATTAATTTTAAATGATATCAAAATAATTATAAGGTCATAACATACAAATGAATTATTTGGATGAAAAAAATACTAGAAATTTAGTTTTACTCATGATGGATAATAGTCAAACTGAGTAAAAGAAAAAAATCATATAAGATTATTTTCATAAGAGTGTAAACTTGCTGGTATCTCTTTATTCTTCTATCATTTTAAGCAACAAGTTTGACCAGGCTTATATAATTGAAAACCAGAGTTAAACAATATATGCTTTGCAAATATGTTATTAGTGTACTCTGTTCCCCAGTCTATTTAACATATAAAATGCCTGATGCTATTTTCTAATTTCTTATAAAATAATGCAAAATTCCAGTATTTCAAAACTTAGCAACTCAAATATTTTTACTGCTTAAACTATAGATTTTACCAGCTGTTTACAATCTGATGCAACCTGAATCATAATATATATATAATATCTAAAAGCTATTGAACTCAAAGGTATACCTGCTTCTTTCATCATAAAAATAACAAATTATGTAAGAAACTGATTAAATAATGGTTATTGCTAAAAAAGGCACAAGAAAATATGAAATAATGGAATTTACTGCTATAGTGGTGGAAATAGAGTGCTGAATAAAATCAGGCAGGAGAGGAACAAAATCAGAATGACTTTCTTATATGTGGGACATAAAAAATAGAAAAGGAATAACAAATGTCCAATGGTAAGAGATCCTGATCTTTGATTTAAAGAGCTGAGTTTAGCTAAAGGTGGAAGTAAGACACTTTGGTACATTGGTGGAGGGACTCTGAGACACTGATACTGACGGTTAGTGTAGTGTAGGTATGTTGTATGCATGGTATTATTTGCAGCATTGAAAATAATGGGCCACCACTACAATTAAAAACAAAAACACACTAAAGTAATATAATTTGAAACTGCCCAGATATACATAACATGTTCAAAATTTTTTTAACAAAAGGAGCGACTTGAATTATAAAGTTGTAAAATGTGATACTGAGGTAAAAGATGAAGTAAAAACTAAGATGCATGGTTATCATTTTAGTTCCTATTAAAATGTGAAAAACATTTATAATAAGGAATAGTAAATAGAAAGTCAAACAAGACACTTTTATGCATAGAAAATGTAGAATCAAATTAAATAGAATTTCATTTTATTTTAGGTCACACCCGGTGACGCTCAGGGGTTACTCCTAGCTATGAGCTCAGAAATCGCAACTGGCTTTGGGGATCATATGAGACACAGTAGTTTTGAACTGTGGTCAGTCATAGGTTAGCGCATGCAAGGCATCGAGATGCCTTGCACCACCACCGCTCTGATACCAAAATTTCAATTTTTAAAATGACTTATTTTTATCAAATTGCTTTTTCTTTTTCTAATTTCCAATATTAAAAAACTGAAATAAGTAAATTGAGTATTGAATATTACAATAATACAAATAAATTAGAGAATAAAGATATCAAAGGCATCCAATCAGTTTTAATATATTCACATTCTGAAATATTCATATATAAAGTTTGAATTTATTTACATTATCTACATATATACTTACACTTAAATGCACACATCTATAATATTGTTTCAAACTTTATTTTCAAATCATATTTAAAAACCTATAAGCTGCATGTGATCCCCAATTTGAGTTAGTATATAGTTGACCTGCTCAAACTATATTAATTTTTTTCTGTCATTAGAATATACATTTTACAGAAGAACATCTTTTTTTCTTCATTACTACATATCAAGTATCTGGCAAACAGATACTCAAAAACAAGTATGTATAAATAAATAGCATTTTATTATGTGTATCTTCTTCAGGATCTTTCATTAGTACTAAGAATTTTTAACTAGGAGAAGTAAGTACGCATATATGCTATGTCTATCACCAGCAGATATACCCAGGAGGTATTGTTCTATATCTAATTTCATAAGAAATATGCTTAAAAGTGCATAAGTGTTGTGATTTACAAACTCTGAAATATACATCAGATTATCCAGGAATGAGAAAAAAAAATCAGAGCCCTTGGGCCAGTAGGTAGGATGCTTGCCTTGCATGTGGTTGACCCAGGTTTAATCCCCGGGTTCAATATTCAGCATTCCTGGTTCCCAAAGCACTTCCAGGAATAATTCTGAGTGTAGAGCCAAAAGTAAATCCTGAGCACCACCATATTTGGCTCCTCACCCAAAAAAATACATTCCCCTGACCTTTCAGTCTCTCCTTGCCTTAGAAATGATAGAAGAGAATAAAAGAAATAAGATAGAGCTTTTTTTAGAAGTACATTATACTGTAAGGCCCTACTTATTCAATTAATAAACACATATTTTTCTATTACAATTATATATCAAAAGAATCCTTCAAGTTGCTGGGAAATATATTATGGCAGAGGAAGTCCATGATCTCACAGAACTTAGTGAGTGGGAGGTTACAGGTAATCTCCACATTAATAAATCTAGGATAACCACAAATTCTGATTCAAACTTAATGATATTTTGAAGACAGAGACAGCAAGATGGAAAGTAACTGAAAGCAAGCGTTAGGTAAAGTGATTATGGAAGGCCACCATCTCCAAGGAGATGGCATTTAAGTATCTATCTGAAAGATAATGAGCCAGCCATGCCAAGAACCAGGGAAAGGACTGGAGTTAGAGACTGGCAGCACCATCAGTGCCAAATTACAATGGTTGGGAAGACATAAAGAAGACAAAGTACACGTGATAAGTAGAGTGATGATACTCATTAGATATAGGATGAATTTCCACTACTGTGATGATTAGTTTGATTTTTTATTATAAGAGGAAAAGAAAGCCATTAAAGAATTTTAAGCAGAGAAATGATGAGTGAAATTAGATTTTAAAATAACATTTTGTTTGCTACATAAAAAAAAAACAGATTGGAAATTAGTAGTACATAGCAACTAAGAGCTGGGATTCTGGCATTAGGCATGAAGAAGTGTATACCTAGGCTTTGCCTGAGTATACTGGAAGATTTATAAAATGAGTATCTGATGTTATAATGGTAAAAGTATTTTTATTGTACCAGGAAATAATTTCTAAAAGTACTCTAATAAAGATATTTTTAAATAGAATGGTTTCCCTCTAATTTAGAGTTAATTCTATATGCTGTTGTTTATATTTTATATTCTTTTTCTATGGGGAGGGAACCTGATATCATTCAGGGGTTATTTCAGGCTCTATGCTCAGAAGTTACTTTTGGTAGGCTTGGAGGGCCTTATGGGGTGCTCAGGATGAAAGCAAGGTCAGTAGCATGCAAGACAAAAGCTCTACCCACTGTGCTATGGTTCTGTCCCCTATATATTTTCATTCTTATATGTTAATGATGTAACAGTCTTGTTAATGAATGATTATTTAATTGTACAAAATGAAACACTAGCTTGTATGCATGTCTGTGAGTAGGTGTGTTCAAAATCTTATCTAGGATTCGAGAGAGATAATATAGAAATTATGGTGTTTCTTTTGAATGTAGCTAATCCTGGTTTGATTCTTAGCCCCATATGTAGTTTCCTCCTGAGCAATGCCAAAATTAACCTCTGAGCTCTGACACAGGTATAGACATAGAACACTATTGGGTATAGCCAAACTTTATCATCCTCAAATAAAATCTAATAAAAACAATACGTGTTGGCAAAATATAAGGAAAACACAAAATAAAATTTACTTTGCTTAAATTAAGGTTTATATAAAGATCCATACATATAACAATTTGAACAGTAGATTATGTTAAACATTTTATTATTTACATAATTACTTCACATTTATTTTCTTCTTGTTTAGGTAACATGGTCACAGTAGTATTGCCTTTTTTGGTTTTGATGTACAAGTAACAAAAAATCAAACTAGGGGTCCGGGAGATAGCATGGAGGTAAGGTGTTTGCCTTTCATGCAAAAGGTCATCGGTTTGAATCCCGGTGTCCCATATGGTCCCCCGTGCCCGCCAGGAGCAATTTCTGAGCATGGAGCCAGGAGTAACCCCTGAGCACTGCCGGGTGTGACCCAAAAACCAAAAAAAAAAAAATCAAACTAAAAAGTGCTAGAATTCTCCTCTCTGACATTTTTTATCTGTAAAATAAGGTTATTAAAATGATGTTCATCACAAAATAAAGATCCAATAATAACTAAGATTTAATTTTGATAATGAATTTACACCTATATGCTACTAGAGAATACATATCGTCAACAGTGAAATCCACTAATTTGAGAAAAGTAATTCTAGTTAATGTAAAATATTCTGCTACAATTTAATTAATTGCACACAGTATAATGAATTTAATGCAGTGTTTGCATGGAGCCACACAAAAGACTAGTAAGACTATTTTGAGATGCTTAATTTGTGATCTTTTCCTCTTAATTCCATGCTTACCGCTAATCATATTTATGTCCCATTCAAAAGAATCAATTCTGAAAGATTATGTACCTTAAAATATTTTCATCATAATCTAAATGTTTTATATGCTTATCATGAGTAATTTTGGCTTTTAATTACCTAATGATTTTCTTTTTTTTTTATGGTTTTTGGGTCACACCTGGCAGTGCTCAGGGGTTACTCCTGGCTCCATGCTCAGAAATTGCTCCTGGCAGGCACGGGGGACCATATGGGGCACCGGGATTCAAGCCGATGACCTTTTGCATGAAAGGCAAACGCCTTACCTCCATGCTATCTCCCAGGTCCCACCTAATGATTTTCTATGATTTAGAAGTTTTCTTATGAGATCTGGCAAGAGAGTACAAACTCTGGATGAACAAGTTTCTCTGACTCACATATACTGAATCAGGAAGGAAAGATGAAAGGAAAGGTTGGAGGTTAACACCACACACACACACACACACACACACACACACACACACACACATCACAATCAAGCACAAATCCTCAAACAAAAAATGTGTGATGTGCCTTTCTGAATACCAAGTGAATAATGAAGTTGGCACAGAACCCTTTGACTTCTGCCATGTAGTTCCGATTATGCCAAGTCTGCAAACTACAATGTGAAAAGGAAAGGTGAAATGGACACATGTTTAGGCTTCCAAGCCAACATCTACGAAGGCTGAAAACTGTGCTAGTGAACTTGGGAAGTGTGCAGAAAACTGAAAGGAACAGAAAGGAGTTAATATTTTATATATGTTTTAAAGAAGGAGAAGAGTAATGAAAGTTCTAGCAGTAAAGCAATATAATAAATTTGTCTACAATCAAGAGCTATAACAAGCGCTTATTGATTACTGAGAGAAGACGTTTTCTGTATAATTCCTCTAAAAGTGCTTAAACATGTGATTGAACACATGTTCTTAATAATTTTTAATATCTTTGATAAAAAAACATATGAGGTAGGAAAATAATAGTAAGGTGTTTGGGGCTGGGGAAGTGTGTTCTATTAGGCCACCTTTTAGAGGGCTGACTAAGTGGCATTTCCAGCTTGGTTAAATTTTAATCCAAAGGGCCTCAAATCCTTGGTGATAAGAGTATAGAATCAAGATACTAATCCCATCTGCTTTCTTCTATATTCATCTCAGAACATGCAGAGTGGTAGTAGGGGAACTAGTATCAGGATTTGATGAGGGAAATTAGCACAATAGTTATGCAAATCATGAATAAAAATGACATTGCTTGTGTAATAGTTGGTGTAATCCACCTCTATCAAACCACCTCAAGGAAAGAAAGGAGGGTTAGAGGGTGGGGAAAGTTCACATGTGGGAGATCACCCCTAAAAAGTGGGCCAGGTGCCAGGTCTATACTCAGGTAAAAACAAGTTCTTTCTCCTTAGAAGCCTTCAGGACAAATAATACTACATTTAATGAATTAAGCATCACTGTGATGAATGAGCTACACTAGATTTAAATTCTGAAGCAACATAATTTAACCCTATGCATCTATCATTACATTAAACTATAATTTTATAAAGCTTTATAAATTGTTATTTTGGCCACACCTATGGGACTCAGGGTATACTCCCGATTCTGCACTCAGGGATCAGGGATCACTCCTCAAAGGTTGGGGAACACTTATGTGATGCCAGGGATCAAAGCTGAGTCAGACACGAGCAAGTCAAGTGCTTCACTCACTGTAATGTCTCAGAAATGCTTGAATTATATTTAAAAATGGGTTTCTTTTGGAAAATATGATAGAAAATTCAAATATAATTATGTTTTTGAAATAACATTATGAAAATAGCGGATGGTTTATTTCATAGGTATTTTCTCAAATTATTTTGGCAAAGAATGATTACATAGTAGATACAAGTTGAGATTTTATGTAGATTTTATACCTGATTTTACTGCAAATCTAATTTTCAAAAATATCATATAAGAAAGTAAGAAAAGTGTACATACTGATAAGCTAACAAAACATAATCATTAGATTTACATTTCTTTTAAAAAATACATTAGTATATACAGTTTTTATAGCCATGAAAATACTTAAGATGCTTTGATTTATTATAATTTGGGGGGTTGGGCCACACCCAGTGACACTCGATGGTTAATCCCCGCTATGCGCTTAGAAATCGTTCCTTATTCAGGGGATCATATGAGATGCTGGGGATCAAACCCAGACCCGTCCTGGGTCAGCCATGTGTAAGGCAAACACCCTACTTCTGTGCTAATGGCTCTGGCCCTGATGTATTATAATTTTTAAGTAAAAATATCAACATTTTTTTTGTAAAAATTTGAGTCCAGTATATTTTCTAATTCTTTGGGCTGGCATGGATTTTAGATTTGACCTTTCTGCATCATATTAATGAGAGGTCTGAGTTCACTTTTTTGCATCAGCAATCCCAGTACCACCATCGAAAAGCTTTTCTCTTGTGTGGGAGAAATTTCTACAATAAAAATGCACATGACTTTTTCATAAAAAGATGGGAAGTGGATCAGATGATCTTGAAGTTCATATGGAGAAATAAATGTTCATGAATTGCTAACGTAATCATTGGCCAAAAATAAAAAAGATGGAAGGAATCAATTTCCCCAACTATAAACTGTACTATAAAGCATTAGTCATTAAAATATCATGGTATTGTAATAATTACAGACCCTCAGATCAATGGAACAGAAAGAACCTACATCCTTTGAAAAAGAAGCAGAAAATACAAAGTGGATCAGGAAATCCAAGTAGGTGACCATATGGTGATCAAACTCATGACAATCATATGCAATGTAAATATCCTCCTCAGTGTATTATCACCCCAGTCCTTATATTTACATTTTTATACAAGCATCTTCCTACAAATAAATTTCCATTTTACTACACTTACTGTCTTAACAATAACTATATTGTTTGGCTCATGTAAGATAAAACTTATCTCAAGTTAAGATAAAAGGTAGTATCTAGAAAAAAGTCAAGAGATGCTGAATAGCATCTGAATGCAATCCAATTCATACTGGGGATATAAAATACAAACATTATACTCTGAAGTATGCTCATAGATTACGAATAGAAAATTTCATCTTAAATGGAATTATATGTAGTTAAGAAACTAATTTTTTGCAAATATACGTCTTACAAAATAACTTATGTACCTATGAGAAAGAAAAAATCAAATGTAAAAATAGGGACCAGAAATGTAGTCTTAATACTTTACAACAATGTAAAGAAATAGAGTAAAACAGTGCCCTAGCAATTAATTATTGGGGGAGAAGGAGAAACACTCTTCTAGTAATCAAATTAATTTTTAATAAAGGCATAATCAAAATCTTTGTATTAAACTTAAAGCCCAATACAAGTGACTAGCACTAACTCTAAAATATATCAAACTATAAGATATTCATTTGGCCTCATAAGCACTTTCACCTTTCATTCTTCTCCTGCAGAGAAATAGTATTTTTTAAATGTTTGGGTCATACGCAGTGGTAGTCAGTCTCTGAGGTCATGGCTTTGGGGAACTACACGTGGTTCCAGAAATCTAACCAAGGTTGAATGCATGTAAGGCAAGTGCCTTACCCACTATATATACTATTGTTCTGTACCTTTAAAAATAATTCCTATTTGTCTTATTCCTGGGAGACTTTGTTCTGTGACTTTTGGTCAGCATTAGCTAGCATGGCTATTGGCATGAGAGTGGGGAGTAAAAAATGGTGAGATCATGGTGTTTAATTCTTCTGCAACAAATAGATTAGCTGATGTTCTAATGAATGTCAATGTGCAAGATCCTGAACTTTTCTTCATTCCTGTGACCATTCCATCCCCACCTTCTCCCTCAAATATTCTGATACTTTTGCTTAAAGTGGTTCTATCATCTTTTTTGGCTGTTTTAATACCTAAACATTCACTTATAATTATATTAGCCCCCAAATTCTCACTGATTTCCTATCACTCACACTTGTCCACTTTAATTGTAGCAGAAGTATCTCAAAGTACCAGGTTCTCAAAAAAAAAAAAAAATCACATGACACTTGATGTAACTGACCAGGGGTTTACAAAACCCTGATAAAACTAGGTAGGCATGTGCAGATGAGATGGTACTTAAATTATCTCTGGAGTGCACATGAAACAGAGAGCAGATGCAAGCTAAGATATGAGCAATGGCATTTAATTGTGAGAGTAACCATGGCAATGAACAGTGTAGAGATTCTAATGTAACATGCTATTTCTGATGGCCCTAACAAAAATAAAAAGTACAAAGGGCATATTTTAAATGTTAAATGCTCTAGTTAGAACATAGGTGATATCAGAATGTTTATCTGTCAACTTTTAAACAATTCCTATTTATTTAAATTTCAGGTTAAGCAAGATTGAAAACCAATGTTAGAATCTGTTTAGAAGGGCTACAGAGTGCTATAACAAATAAAATGTTAATATAACTATATCGTGGTCATGATGAAAGAAGAAAAAAACCAAGAATGGTACTATGTTATCAAGTAATGAGGAGAGTACTTTAAAATAATCCTTACCAGAAGACACAGTTTTACTCTCCTTCCTCCCATCCCGTAAATGATGCTACCATTTTCATAAATCAATACTCCCACAAAATAAACAGGAACCTAGACAGAAAATGGCAATTGTTTTCTTATTAACTCTCATTGCCTCCAGGGTCATACCAAGCTTTAGCTAAATATAGCATATAAAGGTTTCACTCAGGGGTGACAGAATATTAATGGGAAGAAGAACAAAAAGGTTGACAATTTGTATCAGCAGGAAACAGTGTATCAGTGAATGGATGGATTCCAATAGTGACTAAGATGTAGAAATTTATCAATATATGCCCATTCACTTGGGATTTAAGCAGGTAAGAATGACAATTTAACTAATAATAGCTAATGGATTGTTATATATCCAAGAAATGTTAGTTTTCTAAAGCTGATAACTTGTTTGCATAAAAAGGAAAAATGGATTTCTAAGCTGATAATTGGTTTTCACAGAAAGAGAAAATAAGGGCTGAAGAAATAATATAGCAGGCAAGGTGCTTTCCTTGCACACTGTCAAACCACATTTGAATTCTGGGACCACATATAATCTGCTGAAAAGTGCCACGAATGTTTACTGGGCACTGAACTAGGATTAATACTTGAGTACTATCCAGTGCTGCTTAAAAGCAGAAGAAAAGAAGAAGTAGGAAGGTGGTAGGGATAGAGGTAAAGAGGAAGGGGGAGAAAGGAGAAAGAAATATAGAGAAAAAGGAAGAAAGAAAGAATGAATGAGAGAAAGAAAAGAAAGAAAGAATGCAAGAAAGAGAAGGCAAGAAAGAAAAGAAGACATGAAATAGAGTGAGAAGGCAAGAGAAAAGGAAAAAAGAAGTCAAAAAAGAAAAAAGTAAAAAAGAAAGGAAAAAGAGAAAGAGAAGAAAATGAATAAAAAGAAAAAGAGAAAGTCAAGACCTTGAAAACACAGGGGTCAGGATGATAACATAGCATGTAGGACATTTGATTTGAACAAGGTCACCTTGAGTTGTATCCCTGGCATCTTGTATGGTCTCCTGCAAGAGTGATTTCTGAGAATAGAGCTAGGAGTAAGCCTGAGTGCTACCAGGTGTTGCCAAAACAATAACAACATAACAACAATAAGGACCTTGAGGACAAAAACCCAATTTTAGTTGTCACAGTAGTATGATGGAACCTATCCACCTAAATGTATTAACAGATTAAGAGTCATGAAATTTTATGTGCTGAGACTTGTCTGGGAAAGGATCATGATATCCAGCCAAGGATAGATGTTATACATGTTTTAAAACAGTATCGCCCCAAAGTGGCTGATAGTGAGTCAGCCCCAGGGAGACTTGTGGAATAATTTGGGGTTTATAGTAGCATTTGATACAATTTGGGTAGTTGAAAGAAAGGAAACTTCCAAGGGTGTGACAATTTCTTTTTTGGCAAAGAGGTGAGGTATCAAGTAGTTTTAGAATCTCTGATAAAATATCCTAGCAACATCTATGACTATGTATAATGACAACTGGGGAAAGGAATCATGTCTTGCCAGAGGTTATTATATTAGTTGTGAAATGACACTAACTTCACACAACTCAAAATGTTACCGTGGCCCTCTAAAGAAGACATTTATGAAGGTCAATACACATAGAATCATTACTCAAGAAGACCCATTACATTGTCTCAGTATATACATCTAGTACTGGGCAGAATATGCTTTTACTTGACCCATGGAGTAGACCTATTATGAAGAACCAAGAAGAGGTCACCTTACAAGTAGCCAACTTAAGTTTGATCCCTGGCAAAAAATAGGGTCATACACTACTGCCATGAGTAATAATCACTAAGCATAGATCTAAGAATAAGTCTGAATACTGAAGCATGTAACCAAAAACTAACTAATCAACTAACTTACTACTACTACTTCTACTACTGCTACTACTACTATTGTTGCCGCTGCTGCTACTACAAATATTACGTACTGTACTAAAGATAATGCTACAGATATAGGAGTCAAAGAAGTTTTCTACTTACCATATTTTCAAGAATATAGTATTTCAACAAAATTTTTATTTAATAAAATGTTGTAATAGCATTTGGCATTAGCCATATGTGACCATTGGCTGCCATACCTGGAATGTCACATCCCCAGATAAAGTATAAGACAGTGACTGACACAGTGTTATTTCTAAAACATATTTATTTAAATTATTTGTGATGTTATTACAAGGCATAGATGGTTCTCTAAATGAATGTATACTCAATCAGATCATATCACATTCAGAAACAGTCGCAACTATAATATAGTAGCTCCTAAATGATACTTTATCAATTTTATATTGTTATAAATATATCTGTTTATATTATAGAAAAATTCCCTTTCCTCTCTCAAACTAAGGTAGAGAGCTTCTAGAAGGCCCATTTTCGGCCTACTCGATTTTTACCCCACCATTATTGCTTCTCTTTTCTCCAAACAAAGTCACATAGCCTGAACTCTCTAGTTCCACCTCTCAAATAAAGAGGGAGATGTGGAGGGTACCAGGCCCAAACAGTTCTATGATCACTAAGTAGTAAGTAGACACAGAGGGGACCACTTGTACTGACAGCCTGTGGGGTGAGAATGGGGGATAGGGACGCAGATGGGAATGGGGGTGGCGGGAGGACAACTTTGGGGATGGGAATTCCTCTGATTCAATATTAATATTTAGCTAAAATATTATTGTGAAAGATATGTAAGACACTTCGGTACAATAAAAAAAGAATATTACAGAGAAAAGGGAGAAATCAATTCCATCGAGGCCAACTCCTACAGAGGCCACTATCTATGAAATTTGTATTTTCTCTACACAGCTATGGTTTCAAGTACTCTGGTTTCATTACACATCGCAAAAAATGTGAACATTAGGTTCACTGGCATGTGTAAACTGTTCCAACCTCAGTAAGCATTAGTAAGCAATCAAGCAAGTGTGACTGTAGTTCCCTTTTTGGATCTTGATGCACACCATATTTTAATAAGCTATCCTGATTACATAATGGGAAGGTGAGAGAGGGTGGGTAGCAAGAAAACAGTTGGATGCTATGAAAATTGCCATGTGTGTTGAAGTAAGATTCTGTACAGAAACACTTTGGAAATATCTGAATAAGACAAAAAGACTGATTGACATCTGTCAGTAGTAGCATAGTATATATCTCTCATGACTCTGGAATAAAATGTGATTTTTCTATCCAATACTGTTCTCCATTCTAAAATATTCTATTTTGCTTCATAGTAGACTTAATACTGTACTAGGGAATTTTAGATGATTAACTGAGGGCCAAGAGATAGAAGAAGGGTTAAGGCACTCAATTTGCCTTAATAGATGACTGAGTCCAACATCCAGCACTCTACAGTACATGACTATCTCCAGGAGTAAAACTAAGGAGTCATATTAAGCCCTTGCTAATGTCAGACATAGCCCCAAAATGAAAAAAATTATTATGTGCCTAAACTACACCAAATGATCTATGTGCATGTGATTCAATGTGTAATAAAATTAAGATTTTTTCATACTAATATTTTATTGTTAGATTTAACTAGGATCATGCTGTTCTGGAACAACCAAGAATATGTGATAAACAAATATTTCAGGTGTCACTGTTACCTGCTATTAATGCTTCACAAATCCTCTTCAAACTACATGATGGCTCTAAAAAAATCAACTAATGAATAAAGAAACTAAATTTTATATGCAAATAGATTGTTAAATGATACCAGTTATCTTATACAATGCTGATGGTTAGTAAAATCAAGTTGTAAAAGGATACCTCCACCAAAAAAGAAAAAAAACAGATTTTCAGAGAAGGTGGAAATAATGCTACAGGGAAGAACCACTGAGTAAATGTCTTAAAAAAAACATAACTAGGGGCTGGAGACATAATACACCAGATACGGTGCTTGCTTGCACGGGTCACATCTGACTCAGTTCCCAGCACCATATATAGGCTTAAGTCCCATCACTCTCTGAAATTATACCTAAGTGTAAAACCTAAACACTGCCTTGTGTGGTTCAAAAAATGAAAAAAAGATGGTTAGGAGATAGGCAGCGGAGGTCTTGGGGAATGTTAAGTGGATGGATGTACCTTTCAGAATTGTTACAAGATTGTAACATTGAGGAATCCCTTTAAAGCCCTTCTACTGGGACCTTGTGAAATAGATTTTTGGTAGTCTAGACAAGAAGACTTGGTGAGTGGTAATGCAAGACAATAATATTTTTTATCTTAGAAATGTCTCTATATTGTGGAGTGAGGGTGGGAAAGGGGCAATTTGCTGTGCTCTTGGCCTATTTCTACTCTTTTTCTGCCCTTATGGTTCACTCTTGGAGGTTCTTAGAAGACCATATGTGGTGTTGTAGATACCAAAAGGGTTGGTCTGTCCAAGGCAAACTCCTTACAGACCTTTAATATCTCTCAGCTCCTGAAGGAATCATTTTAAAAATTTATTTAATCGGGGTGGGGGGTGTCACACCCAGTTGTGTTAATGGGTTATTTTTATACTGCACTCAAGGAAAGAACCTGGATAGGCTCCTTCTGAGGTGATTATATTATCTTTCCTCCCCCAAATCTCATTCTATATCTAACTTCCCTAGAGCTCAAATTCAGTTGACAAACCAATAAATTAGTCTGCAATTATTTTTGTTTGTTTTTTTTGAGCCACACCCAAAGATGCTCCTGGATATACACTTAGAAATCACTCCTGGCTTGGGGGACCATATGGGATGCTGGGGGATCAAACTGCGGTTTCTCTTAGATGACCTCACTTGTTTAGAAAAATAACCTCTAAAGCAGATATACTTATAGCCACCTTTTATACAATCCATTCAATAGATCCCTTTCTTAAACCCCCTGAAAGTCCAACATTTCAACCCACCAAATGCAAATAACAATGGGCCACCTAAGGAAAACAAATGCAATTGGAGATATGGAGAAAAATCCTCGCAAATTTCCAACAACACCCAAATGCCCAAACCTCATAGATGAGGAACTAAAATCAATGCCTAATGTTTCAGCAATAGAAACCAGGAAGTCACTAGCCTGCAAAATTCAGCAAACTATAGATGAACAATTTGAACAATTCAAGAAGAACTCTTTCAGAAAATAAGAAAATCTATACAAATGAAACTTAAGGAATTAAAAATATGATAGCGAACAACAGTGGCATATTTACACAAATGGAGAATTGCACAGACAAACTTGAAGACAAATTACAAGCCAGTACTTATAAAGAAGTCAAAAAAAGAAAGAAGAAACAAAACAAAACATGAATATTGTACTTAATGAATATAGAGATAAGAAATAATCTCTGAATCATATGAATAGAGCAGATAACTTCCTCATTTTCTGGAAAGAGGTTGTTATACAAATATAAGAGGCAAAAAAAGTGCCAAATAAAACAGACCCTAACAGAAATACACCAAGACATATAGCAATCCAAAGAGAGAGAGAGAGAGAGAGAGAGAGAGATGGTTTATTTAAAGCAGTAAAGGAGAAGAAAAACATTAAGTATAAATGAAAATAAACATAAGAATCAAACCAGTCCTCTCATTTGAAACAATACAAAAAGAAGAGTGGAATGACATATTCAAATGACTGAATGAAAGAAAATTCCAACTTAGAGTTCACTACACATCAAACCTCTCATTTACATGGCAGGGAGAGTTAAAAACATTCTCAGTTAAAAAAAGAACTTGCAATATTCATGCTAACCAAACCGAGTCTAAATTAACTACTCAAAGATAAATTATATAAACCAAATATTCAATTATAACAGCAATACCTCTACACAATATAATGGCACAAAAGCCTTACAGTCAATAATTTCCTTAAATGCCAATGGACTAAAATCTCACATCAAAAGGCAAATAGAACCAATTTTTGATTATTTATTTCCATTCTCTGATCATTTGCTTAAGGCTCTTTTTCAAACCCTTCTGTTGTATAGAGTTGTTATGCATCTCATCTTCCAGCTCACCGATTCAGTCCTCAGCTGCATTATTCTTTTGGAGAGGTTTCCAGTGAGGCTTTAACTTCGCCTACCAAGTTTTCTCCCATTATTTCAGTTTGGAGTTTTCTCATTTCTATTTTCATATCTTCTTAGTTCTTATTTGTGGTTCATTCAGCTTGATTCATGCTTTCTTTAACTCCTATTTGAGAGGTTAAATACATGCTTGGCATTTTTGGGGTCATCAGAGCTGCCAACTTAATTCTCAATATATAGAGTTGGCCTGCATTGTTTCCCCATTGTCACACCTGTAGTGTGGTGTTTTCTATGTGTTGTTTTCGGGCACATATCACTAAAAACAAAAACAATCTGCTAGCGAGGATGTGGAGAGAAAGGAACTCTCATTCACCACTGGTGGGAATGCCATCTAGTCCAGCTTTTATAAAAAACAACATGGAGATTCCTCAAAAAACTGTAAATTGAATTGAGCTCCCATATGATCCAGCTATACCACTCCTAGGAATATACCCTAGGAACAGAAAAACATAATTCAAAAAAGGCCTTCTGTACACCTATATTCATTGTAGTACTATTTACAGTGGCCAGAATCTGGAAACAACCCAGATGCCCAACAACAGATGGATCGCTAAAGAAACAGTGGTACATAGATACATTGAATACTATGTAGCCTTCAGGAAAAATGAAGTAATGAAATTTTCCCATACATGGATGGACATGGAAAAATTATGCTGAATGAAATAAGTCAGGAGAGACACAGACACAGAATAGTCTCTCTCATCTATGGATTTTTTTTTTTTTTGGTTTTTAGGCCGAACCCAGTGATGATCAGGGGTTATTCCTGGCTATGCAGTCAGAAAACACTCCTGGCTTGGGGACCATATGGGACACCAAGGAACAAATTAGGTCCTGCCTGGACTGGTCGCATGCAAGGCAAAAGTCCTACTGCTGTGCTATCACTCTGGCTCCTCATCTATGGGTTTTAAGAAAAATAAAACACATCATTGTAATAACACCAAGAGACAATAGAGATGAGGACTGAAAGTACTGGCCCACAAAGAGTGTGCCACAGAGTGGTAAGTACAGTTAGAGAAATAACTACACTAACAACTGTCATGACAATGGCACAAACTGAGAGAAATAAAATGTGTCTCTAATATAGGAAGGAGACAGGGGTGAAGGGAGATGAGGACATGGAGGCAGGAAGGGAATGAAGTGGGAGTTATCTTTTATAACTGAAAAACAACTACAAACATGTTTGTAAACATGGTGCTTAAATAAAGATATTTTTATAAAAGGCAAAAAGTAGAGGTTTGGATCAGGAAACAAAACCTAACCATTCGCTGCCTACAGGAGACATACATAAAATTTCAGCATAGGCATAGGGTCAGAGTAAAATGATAGAAAACAATTATACAAGGGGCCAGAGTGGTAGCACAGTGATAGGGTGTTTGTCTTGCACACAGTTGACCCAAGATAATGAAAGTTCGATCACCGTCATCCCATATGACCCACTGAGCCAGGAGCTATTTCTGAGTACAGAGCCATGAGTAACCCCTGAGTGCCACCAGGTGTGATATCTTCTTCCAAAAAAAATTAAAGCTTGAACAGCCATACTTATATCAGACCAAACGGAATTCAACCTCAAGAAAGTATTTAGACACACAGGGACTATTAGAGCAACAAGTGTTAACTCTGATCAACACTTATGCACTAAATGTACAGTCAGAAAAATATGTAAAGCTTTTGCTCACAAACTGAAAGAAGAATATGGATAGAAACATGATAGTATTGGGAAATGTCAACATACCATTATCACTACTAGACAGATCAATTAAACAGAACATTAACAAAGACAATTGTTCTAAATGAGAAACTAGAAGAACTAGGACTAATAGATCCATACAGGGCATTTCATCTTCAAAAAGCTGAACACACATTTTCTCAAGTACACATGGAACTATTTCTAGGATAGACAACATTTTAGGACAAAAATATAACTTACATAAAATCACAAATATAAGAATTATAGCAACCACCGCAGACTAAACTGACACAGAGATCAAGATTGATTGTAAAAAGATGTGGAGAAAATCTAATACCTGGAGATTAAACAACATGCTGCTCAACAACAACTGGTTCATAGAGGAAATCAATGAAGAAATAAAGATTTCTTGTGACAAATGATAATGAAGAAATAAACTGAAAAAATCTAAGGGATACGGAAAAAGCAGTAATTAGGGGTGAACTCCTAACAATACAGACCTGCTTTTGGAAAAAAGAGAAAGACAAAATGAAAAACAGACGGCACACCATAAATATATGGAAAACCAACAGCAAGGAAACCCAAAACAAACAAAAGGCAAGAAATAAGTACCAGAGCAGAAATCAACAACAAACAAAGAAAACAATACAAAGAATTCATGAGAACAGGAACTGGTTTATTGAAAGACTAAACAAGATAGACTAACTGTTGGCAAGATGCACAGAAATAAAAGGAAAATACTCAAATAAATTGCATCAGAAATAAAAGGGGCGAAATCACAACAGAAACCCATGACATTCAAGAAAACAGCAGCTTATTGAGAACAACTGCAATCTGTTAAAATAGAGATACTAGAAGAAATGGACAAATTTCTGGAAAAACACCATCTCTCAGTACTAAATGAGGAGAAGTAGAAAGCCTAAGTAATCCTATCACAAGTAAGTAAATTAAAACAGCAATGAAGAAACTCTCCAAAAATAAAAGTGCAGGGTTTATGGTTAAATTTTTCAAACAGTCAGAGAACAATTACTTCCATTGATTGTCTGATTCTTCCAAACTATCAAAAAGATGGGAATCCTCAATACCTTCTAAAAAGATAGTACCCATGTTCATTACCAAAAGCTGACAGAGATACTACCATTAAAGAAAATCACAGAGGCCCAAGTAATAGCACAGTGATAGAGCATTTGCCTTGCATGCTGCCAATCTGGAATCAACCTGGATTTGATCCCTGGCATCCCATATGGTCCCAGAGCCACCTCTGAGTGCCACTGGGTTTGTTCAAAGCAAAGAGTTCAGTTAGAGAAATAACTACATTTTGAACTGTCTTAATAATGAGAATGTATGAGGGAAATGGAGAGCCTGTCTATAGTACAGGCGGGGGTTGGGTGGGGAGGAGGGAGATTTGGGACAATGGTGATGGGAACGTTGTACTGGTGATGGGTGGTGTTCTTTACATTACTGAAACCCAAATACAATCATGTATGTAATAATCAAGGTGTTTAAATAAAATATTATAAAAAAAGAACAAAACAACACACACAACTTATAGGCCAATCTAATGAGCAGCACTGCAAAAATTCTTAATAATATCTAAGAAAACCAAATCTAACAACACATTAAAAATATACATTATGATTTATTTTGCTTTATCAAAGGAATGCAAGAGTGATTAAATACACACACATCAATCAACATCATAAACTATATCAGTAAAAGGAAAAATAAAAAGCATATGATCCTATCAATCAATACAGAGAAAGCTTTGACAAAATCCAACAGCAAAATAGGTGTAGAAGGAACCTTTCTCAAGATAGTAACAGTTATTTATAAATATCCCACAGCAAACATTATTGTTAATGGCAAAACACTGAAAGCATTTCCACTAAGGTGTCAGGCATTAGGCAAGGATGTTCACTGTCACCATTCTTTCTGAACATAATATTAGAACACCTCACAATAACAATCAATCAAGAGAATTAAATCAAAGAAATCCAAATCAGAAATGAGAAGTCAAACAATCTCCATAAGCATATGACATATGAAGATATACAGCATAGACCCTAGCGTTCATATAAAAGCTCCTAGAAACTATAAACCTATATAGAAAGTTATATACAAAGTTATAAACCTATATACAAAGTTATTATACAAAAGACAGTTGCTTCCTTTTTACAAATAAGGACTCAGAGGAGAAAGAGATCAGAGTGTATCCCAATGAAAACAGTATTCAAAACTATCAAGTATCTAGGAATCAATCTAAAGAGAGAGGTGAGGGACCTATACCAAAATAACTTCAAAACACTTCAGAGAGAAATTAAAGACCCAAAGAATGGAAGACCATCTCATGCTCATGGTTTGGAAAATCATATCATCAAAATGACCATCTTACCTAAAGTACTATATAGATTCAATGCAATTCCTATTCAAATTCAGACAATATTCTTCAAGGCTTTAGAATAATCAATTATAAAGTTT
>PVKC010003695.1:0-38057 GCA_004027635.1 Crocidura indochinensis | reverse complement strand
CCAAGCCCCATACCAAAAAAGTGCGGCCGCTCCGCTTCGCTCCGTGGCCGCGCCTGCTTTGAAACCCCTGAATTCCATACCTGCAAGGGGACTTGGGTGAATTCTATTTGTGAGTGATCGTCCTCCCACTGTGGCTTTACCTTGCCCTCTCTCTTTGCATCTTTGTTCTCATAATTAAAAATAAAAATTAAAAAAAAAAAAGAATTAGAAAGAGGAGCCAGAGCATTTGTACAGTGGACAGTGTGTTGGTCTTATGTGAGGCCAACCAGTTTTCCAAAACCCCATATGGTCCCCCAAGTCTGCAAGGAAAAATTCTTCAATGAAGAGCCAGAGCAATCCCTGAATACTACTGGGAGCAATTAAAAAAAAAAACTAAAAATAATTACAGAAGGGGCCCGAGAGATAGCATGGAGGTAAGGCGTTTGCCTTTCATGCAAAAGGTCATTGGTTCGAATCCCGGTGCCCCATATGGTCCCCCGTGCCTGCCAGGAGTGATTTCTGAGCATGGAGCCAGGAGTAACCCCTGAGCACTGCCGGGTGTGACCCAAAAAAAAAAAAAAATTACAGAAGGAACATTAGCATGGGACATAGAATACATCACACTACAACCACGACAATGGAGAAACAATGCAGGACTCCACCATGCATAGAGAACGAAAATGGTAGCTCAGATGACCTGAAAATTATCAATCACATACTTAGCTCTCAGATAAGAACTTTAGTAAAGAAATATAGAGGTTATTCATAGAAATCAAAGAAAGCATGGAACAAACTGAACATGCCAAAAATAAGAATCAAGAGTGCATGAGAGTAGAAAAAGAAAACTTCAAACTGAAATAACAGTTCTGAAAAATTTGGTAGGCTAAATGAAAACCTCACAGGAAAGCCTATCCAATAGAATAAAAGTAGCTGAAGATAACAGAATCAGTGAGGAAGATGAGATGCATAACAACTATGTACAACAGAAGAGGTTGGAAAAGAGCCTCAAAACAAATGATCAGACAATGGAAAAAGTCCTCAAAGAATGTGAACAGATGAAAATAGAAATCTTTGATAAGCTCAACAGAAACAATATAAGAATCATTAGAATCACAGAAGCACTAAAGGAAAACACTACTGAAGTATCAACAATCAATGATATCATTACAAAGAAACTCCCAAAGCTAAGTGTGCGTGCAACCAAATCGTACATACCAAAAGAGTACAGTCAAAACACATCCAAATGAAGCACCCCAAGACACATCCTAGTCACAATAACGAACCCCGTACACAGGAATGGAATACTGAAAGCAGCAAGATCAAAAAGGGAAATTAGATTCAAAAGAGGATCCCTAAAATGTACCACAGATTTGGCACAAAAAACCTTCAAGGCCCAAAGGCAACAGTGCAATAAAGTGACAAAGAAATTAATGCATTGCTAAGAGTACTTCACCCAACAAGCCATACTGAAGGAAGGATTAAACAACAGTTAAAAAACTTTACAGACTCAAAACCAGCCTTAAAGGATGAATTGGAAGAGCCATTTAGATAAGACCACAAAACACACCAAACTCCTACTAAAAGGTAACACTAAATCCCATGACAAGCATTTCTTCAGTGTCAATGTATTTAATGCACCAGTTAAGTGACACAGAGTAGCAAAATAAATCAAAAACTGAATCCAAGGGCCAGAGAGCTAGCACGGTGGTAAGGCCTTTGCCTTTTATGGCCAATACAGGATGGACCCTGGTTCAGTGGTAGGGTGAATGCCTTGCACGCAGCTGATTCAGAACAAACCTGGTTTAATCCCGTGTCCCATATGGTCCCCTGAGCCAAGAGCTATTTCTGAGCATATAGACAAGAGTAACTCCTGAGCATCACCCGGCCACTTGAATCCAACGTTTTGCTGCGTACAAGAAGCACAATGAAAAGTCAGAACTTGAGGTTGGAGCAATAGTTCAGTGGTAGGGTGTGTGCCTTGGATGTGGCTAACCCAGGACAGACCTAGGTTTGATCCCGGCATCCATATGGTCCCCAAAGACTGCCAGGAGCAATTGCTGAGTGCACAGCCAGGAGTAACCTGAGTGCCACCCAGTGTGGCCCATAAAATAAAACAACAAAAAAGTCAGGACATAGACTCAAACTCAAAGGTTAGAGGAAAATCATTCAAGCAAACAACTCCTTTAAACTCCTGAGTGGGGCCTGAGCAAAAACACAGCAATAGGGTGTTTGCCTGACACACAGCCGACTTGTGACACACCAGAATTCAATCCCTGACATCACTTATGGTTCTCCAAGCCTGCCAGGAGCAATTTCTGAGAGACCTCTAAACAACTCCCATTGTGGCCCTAAAAACAAAAAACAAAATAAAGAATTTATTTTTTAAGGGGCTTGGAGCTATTACACAGCAGCAGGGCATTTGCCTCGCATGCAGCTGACCTCGGATGGACCAGAGTTTGAATCCCAGTGTGCCATATGGTTCCCCCGGGCCAGGAGCGATTTCTGAGCATATAGCCAGGAGTAATCTGAGCACCACCAGGTGTGGCCCAAAAACAAAAACAAAAGAATTTTTTTTAAATGGTCAAATGGAAATACTAATTTCAGATGACACAGACTTTAGACGTAAAAACTTATATGGCACAGAGATGTACATTTCTTAATAATTACAGGATATGTACAAGAAAAAAAATCACACTTTTAAACATACAGGCAACCAATTACAGACCAGTAAAATATTTAAAACTTTTGACAAACTTGAAGGAAGATATCAATAACAACACAATAATAGTGGGAGACTTCAACACTCCCTTGTCATCACTTGATAGGTAAACCAGGCTGATAGGTAAACCAGGCTGAAACCTAACAAAATACTAGCACTGAAGGGAGCAATGGAAGAAATTGGACTAGTAGATAGTAGGGCTCTTCATCCCCAGAAAGCAGGATACATTCCTCTCCAATGCACAAAGTTCATTCTCCAAAATAGACCATTTAGTAGCCCATAATACATACCTATATAAAATCAAGAGGATAGAAATTGTACCGTATTTGCCAGCGTATAAGACGACCGGGCATATAAGACGACCTCCTGATTTTGCAGTTAAAACATAGGTTTAGGCCTATAATCGCTGTATCAGACAGAACGTTCCTGTGCTGCATGTGTTCCTGTGCTCATGTACCACAGTGAGCCAATCACAACAAGCAAAGGTTCAAAGGTTCTACTATAATAGACTTCCTCTCTGACTCTGGCCACTCTGAACAGGCTTTTTACAGTGTAGATTCAGGTCCAGAACATTGTCTAATTTGCATGCATAAAAAGCCTGCTTAGATTGGCTGAGTTAGAGAGGCAGTTCGAGCAGCCTTGCAGTGATTGGTGCAGGATTGAGTTGGAAAATTCGTTTTGTGGCACTATTCAGACAATTTTCGTTTAGCAGCATATTGAAACATATTTCGGGATATACTCGGCATATAAGACCACTCCCGATTTTCGGTTGACTTTTTTTTGTTTCAAAAGTCATCTTATATGCAGGAAAATACAGTACATACTAACTTCTCAGATCATAATGCACTGAAATTAGAAGTAGGAAACAAATGGACACAGAGGAAAAATTTTAACACCTGGAAATTAAACAGCTCACTACAAAACAGTGAGTAAGAGATAAAATTAAAGAGAAAATCAAAAGATTTCTGGAAACAAAGAAAACACAAATTATCAGAATCTGTGGGACACAGCAAAAGTGGTACCTAATGACACAGCTTAGAAAATTGAAATGTGACCAACAAAATCAATCAATAATTGGAAGACGGAAGGAAATAATAAAGCACAATAATAATAGAGCACAAGTTAATGAAGTGGAAATCCAAAAAACAAACCAAAAAAGATCAATGAAAGCAAGAGTTGGTTCTTTGAAAAAATAAGCAAAATCAATAAAACCACTAGGAAAACTCACAAAGGGAGAGAGAGAGAAACTTAATAAATTGGATTATAAATGAAAAAGGGAAAGATTACTACAGATAAAACAGAAATTCAAAGGGTAATTAGAGATTACTTTGAGAAACTCTATGCCACAAAATATGAGAACCTGGAAGAAATGGATAACTTCTTGGATTCTCATTACCTGCAAAGGTCAAACCACAATGATCTGGCATATTAGAGCAGACCCATCACTATTGAAGAAATTTAAATGGTAATTAAAAGTCTTCCCCAAAACAAAAGCCCAGGTTCAGATGAATTAACTAACGAAATCTTTCAAACCTTCCAAGAGAATCTACTGCCTATACTTTCCAGGCTCTTCAAAGAAACTGAAGAAAAACAGAAACATTCCTATTTAGTTTTTATGAAGGTAACATCACATCATAACCAATGCAAACAGACGTGCCACAAATAAATAAATAAATAAATAGAGTACAGACTATATCCCTGATGAACACAGATGCAAAGATCATCAACAAAATCCTAGCAAAAATGATCCAAGGATCTTCATAAAGTCATGAACAAGTAGAATTCATTCAGAGTTCAACATAAGCAAGTGAATGAACATAATATACCATAGAAATAAAGGAAAAATAATAATCACATTATCACATCAATAGATGTAGAGAAAGCATAAGTGCAACACCCATTCACAATAACAACTCAACAAGATGGGAATAGAAGGAAGTTTTCTCAATATAGTCAAGGCCACTTACCACAAACCATGGCAAAATATTATACTCAATGGAAATTAATTAACTTCTATAATTTGGTATAAGGCAAGACTAACCACTCTCACCATTCCTATTAAACATAGTACTGGAAGTACTTGCCATAGCAATTAGGCAAGAAAAATATGTCAAGGGCATCCAGATAGAAAAAGAAGTCCAGGTCTCACTCTGCAAATGATATATTATACTCAGAAAATCCTAAAGACTAGCAAAAAGCTCCTAGGAACAATAAATTCATATAACAAAGTTTTAGACTACATAATTAATGCACAAAAAGCAATGGCCTTCTTTTTTTTTTTTTTTTTTGTGGTTTTTGGGTCACACCCGGCAGCGCTCAGGGGTTACTCCTGGCTCCATGCTCAGAAATTGCTCCTGGGCAGGCACGGGGGACCATATGGGGCACCGGGATTCGAACCGATGACCTTTTGCATGGAAGGTAAACACCTTACCTCCATACTATCTCCCGGGCCCCTGCAATGGCCTTCTTAAATATAAATAATGATAGGGAAGAAATAGACATAAAAAAAATTCACAATAGCACCACAGAAATTCAAATACTTTGGAGTCAACTTAACAAGAAGTGAAGGACCTATACAAAGAAAACTATAAAACATTGCTTCAAGAAATAATAAAGGACACAAGGAATGAAATGGGAATATAAATATATTGAAATGACAATAATCCTCAAAGCATTATACAGATTTAATGCAATCCCTCTAAAGATATCCATGATATTCTTCAAAGAAGTATATCAAATACTCCTGAAATTCATTTGGAATAATAAATGCACAAAAAATAGCTAAAGCAACTCTTAGGAAAAATAAAATAGGAGGCATAACTCTAAATTGTAATACAAAGCAATAATCATTAAAACAATGGTACTGGAATAAATACAGACCCTCAAATCTGTGGATCATAATTATTCAGAAAATGACCCCCAGACATACAATCAATTAACTGTTGACAAAGGGGTAAGAAACAGAAAGGAAAACCTTGCCAACAAGTGGTGTGGGAGAACTGGTCAGCCATATTCAAAAAAGCAAACTCAGACCTCTAACACCATGGCAAAAGTCAAATCCAAATAGATAAAAAAGACCTTGATATCAGATCTGTTAACTATAATGTATATAGAAGAAAAGGTAGGCAAAACACATCATGACATAGAGACTAAAGACTTTTTCAAGGAGGAAACATTACTATCTAAACAAGTGAAAGCAGGGGCTGGAACAGTGGCACAAGCGGTAAGGCATCTGCCTTACCCATGCTAGCATAGGATGGACTGCGGTTCAATCCCCCAGCGTCCCATATGGTCCCCTAAGCCAGGAGCAATTTCTGAGCACATAGCCAGAAGTAATAATCCTTGAGTATCACTGGGTGTGGCATAAAAACAAACAAACAAAAAAAAGTGAAAGCAGAGATAAACAAATGAGATGACATCAAACTGAAAAGCTTCTGCACTTAAAAGGAAACAATCACTAGGATAGAAAGGTCATCCACAGAATAGGAGAAAATACTCACCTAGTACCCATCAGATAAGAGGATGATATCTAAGATATACAAGATACTGACAGAACTTATATAACCTCATCAAAAATTGGGGAGAAGAAATGAACAGACATTTCCTCACAGAAGAAATACAGATGGCCAAAAAAGCACATAAAAAATTATTCCACATCATTAATAATCAGGGAGAAGCAAATCAAAACAATGAGAGATCATCTCATGCTACAAAAATTGGTACACATAACAAAGAACAACCACAGCTGGCGTGGATGTAGAAAGAAATGAACTCTCATTCATTGCTGGTGGGAATGACATCTAGTCCAACCTTCTTGAAAAAATATGAATATTCCTTAAGAGACAGGACATTGAGTTCCATATGATCCAGCAAAACCACTCCTAGTGATACACTCTACAAACACAAGAACACAATACAATAATGCCCTCTGCATTCTTATGTTCATAGCAGCACTTTTTACAATAACCAAAATCTGGAAACAACCCAATAATAGATGAGTGGTGAAAGAAAATGTGGCACATCTACAAAATGGAATACTACACAGCTGTTAGAAAAACTAAAGTCATGAAACTTGCCTATAGTGGATATGGAGACTTATTTTGAGTGAAATAAGTCAGAAGGAGAGAGATAAACACAGAATAGTCTCACTCATCTACAGGATTTAATAAAATAAAAGACAGTATTGTAAAAATACTCAAAGACCATAGAGATGAGGGCCAGAAGGACCAGTCCATATGAAGCTTACCATGAAGTATGTTAAGTGCAGTGAGAGAAAGAACTACACTAACAACAACCATGACAATGATACAGAGAGAAATACAATGCCTTTCTCGAAGACAGTGAGGGAGGAGTGAGGAGGGAAATGGGGGACATTGATTTTAGGAAAGTTAGACTGATGGAGGGGGGTGTACATTTTATGTCTGAAACCTAATTATGAACATGTTTATTACCATGGTGCTTAAATAAAAAAATTATTAAAATAAAGGAAATAAAATCAAGTGTTATCAAAATACAGCCATCACTGAGTATAACAGGCACTAGAATTATAATAGTCTCAGAGATCTAAAGAAATTTATTTTTAACCTAGAATTTGATGGCTAATAAACTATCATTATTGAAGGAAGGGAAACAAAAGACATCACTCATACCATAAAAAATTCTAATAAAAAATTACAACAGGACTGGTCAAATTCAAGTTCAATAATCTAGGAGCATACCAAGTTGGATTTTTGGTCTACGCTAATATAGCAAATTGCCTGTTGGAGAAAAGAAAACAGAGAAAATGTACAATTTGGGAGAGTTGTTTCATCCTTGTGGCCATATTAGGCACCATATGGTTAATACCATTAAGACATTCAAAATTGGGGCCCGAGGGGCCCGGGAGATAGCATGGAGGTAAGGCATTTGCCTTTCATGCAAAAGGTCATCAGTTCGAATCCCGGTGCCCCATATGGTCCCCCGTGCCTGCCAGGAGCAATTTCTGAGCATGGAGCCAGGAGTAACCCCTGAGTACTGCCGGGTGTGACCCAAAAACCAAAAAAAAAAAAAAAAAAAGATATTCAAAATTGAAAATTGGGCTGGAGAGATAGTACAAAGCGTTAACTCCTTGTAATATATGTGAATAAATCTAGTTTGACCTCTGGTATGTCTCTGCACCACCAGAGGTCACACCTGAGCAGAGTCAGGAACAGACCCTGAGAATCACCAAATGTTGCTTAATAGATATTGGACAGTATTTGACCATTATGCCAAGTTGTCAACCCCTATACTAGAACAAACAACTCATCAACACATCTGATATTAATAGGATTATAAGGAAAAATACCTATATATGTGAAAATCAAGACTACTAACAGAATATCTTTCCAGTTCAGGCTTATTTTCTTCGACCCATAATAAGCTATACTGCTAATTTTAAACAATTTGAAGGCTTTAATGATTAACAAATATGTTCAGGGGCCAGTGATATGGTGCTAGAGGTAAGGTGTGTGCCTTGCAAGCGCTAGACAAGGAAGGACCGCAGTTCGATCCCCCAGCAGCCCATATGGTCCCCCAAGCCAGGGGCAATTTCTGAGCACTTAGCCAGGAGTAACCCCGAGCATCAAACAAGTGTGGCCCGAAAAAAAAACAAAAAAGAAAAACAAACAAAAAAAAAAACCAAATATGTTCAAATTCCTATTAATGTCTATCTACATATACCTTTCAAGGAAATAATTATACTGGAATTATTAGTTTTAATATTGGATCATAAGTTACCTAAATAAAAATTTATTTTTAGGGGGCCGGGCGGTGGCGCTGGAGGTGCGCTAACCTAAGACGGACCATGGTTCGATCCCCCGGTTCCCCATATGGTCCCCCGTGCCTGCCAGGAGCGACTTCTGAGAGAACAGCCAGGAGTAACCCCTGAGCGTCACTGGGTGTGGCCCAAAAAAAACAAACAAAAAGAAATTTTTTTTTAATAAATTTAAAATATATTTTAAATAAATCTTCTTTGAGGAGAGCTGGGACCAAAATGGTCATATGAGAGGAATCTAGAAGTACTTCCCTAACTAGAGCAAATCTGTATCAAAAACTGAATTAAATACAGAATCCTCACAAAGGCCCTAGTGAAAAAGTTCACTGAAGAATCTGTTATCTCCAGAACTCTCCTATGATTAGAGGATGGGAGACAGGAATTAAAATTCACAAACCCAGTGTGAATACAGAAAGAATCGTTGGAGGAGAGAACACTAAAATGTACAATCTTGCCCTGGAGAGAGTATGGAAAAGTGTAATCAGAAATGACTGAGGTATAGAACACATAGGTTAACTAAAAACCACAATAGAGAGATTTAATAGCAGAATGTCAGTGCTCAAGAATGGAAAGATCAAGTAGAACCCAACAGAAAACCTGAGAGGTAAGTACTATTTTGGGCAAGAAATGGGACCTGGCTACACCTCAACAACTTCTTGAATGAGGGCAAGAGTAACTATCTCTGAATCCTCTTTAAACAAAAGGCAAACTCTACCATTCCAAGCTAAGAACAGAGCAGTAGGAAGCTAAGTGGCATGTATTTAGTGCAGGCCAAAGTCAACTCCTTCTAATTCATATCTGACAGATCACATTTGACAGAGCAGGTCTCCTAAATAAAAGTCTACAGTCAGAAGGGCTTCCAGAAACAAACAAAAATCATGCAGCAGACCTCCCACTGCTTGCTGTGTCCACATTAAGGCAACAACAGTAAGGAAGATTAATAAGCTGAGGAAACTAACAAAAGAGAAATCCATGATAGGAGAGTATGGAAAAGTGTAATCAGAAATTACTGAGGTATAGAACACATAGATTAACTAAAAACCACAATAGAGAGATTTAATAGCAGAATGTCTGTGCTCAAGAATATGTCAAATTAAAAAAATTTGTAAGAAAAGTAATTTTATTAAATGACAAAACCTAAAATAACCATGAAATAGCATCAAGGAGTAACAGAATCATCAATAGAAGTTCCAAAGGAAAGGAAGTAAAGAAACTGAAAGAACTGTTTAAAGAAATTATAGTCAAGAACTTCTCCAATCTGCAATCATATAAACAAATCTAGGAAACAAAAATTCAAACAAAAAGCAAAATCTAAAGAATACATTGTAGTTTAAAATGGTAAAAGTCAAAGAGATAAATTTCCAAAAGCAGCAAAAGGAAAGCAGTATCATAAAAGGGGAATCCCCGTAAGACTCACAGCAGATTAATCAAATGAAACCCTTCAAGTCTAAAGGGAACTGCCTGATACAGTCAAAACATTTAATGTGGTGGACATCCAAACATAAATACTTTATCCAGGTATGTTATCATTAATTATGGGTTTGTTTCACAAAGAAGTGAATAACCAAAAAAACATGCATTCACAAGGCCATATACACATTATATTGTAGCACTCAATACAATAACTAAGATTTGGAATCAATTTAAATTTCTAGATAAATGGATTACAAAATGTGATTCAGAGACACAATGGAATACTATGCAGCTGCAAGGAATGATGACAACGCAATTCACTGTTACATGGATAGAATTGGAAGATGTTATGTTAAATTTAGTAAGTCAAAAAAGGAGATAAAGAAAAAGTGAAAAAAAATAATTGTTCTAAAATGTACTAAATTTAGCATTGGTATTACTGCATAGAAACTGAGATTAAATAAAACTGTTGTAAAACTACAACTTCTGGTCGAAAGTCAAGATACTTTCTATTATACAGAAAACTAAGTACTCCATAAAGCATTCTAACATTTAAAAAAAAATTGGAAATAGGAGTGTTAACAGAGACATTATATAGTGGAAGGCAGAAAAAACTCATTCCTGAACTCCTAGGAGAAAACATCTCAAATGAGGGGGCAATTGGGAATGAACCTCCCATGCCCTAAAAAAAAAAAAAAAAAAGGATAAACAGAAGATGCTATGTGATATTTAGAATTACTGGATGAGGGAATAGAATGGTTTGAAGAAAGCATAAAGAGGAGATGGAAAAGTTGCAGGGGAAGAGGGAGGAAAAAGAGCTGAGAAGCAATGAGAGGAAGGGTTCAGGGGATTCAGGTACTCTGGTACTGTTAAGGAATAATAGAGCTAAAGCCAAACTGGATTCAATTCCCACCATCCCAGTTCCACCAGGAGTAATTTCCTAGTACTGTGCCAGGAGTAACCTCTAAACACCACCACAGGTGCCAAAAAAAAAAAAAAAAAAAGGAATGACAGCTAATTGTCCATCAACAACACTGGAATCATGAGACCTAAACTTTAACAACTAAACTTAAAAGGGGGCCTGTTGAGATGACAGGATGGGGCAGGGGTTAATGGGAGCAAACTGAGAACACTGGTTATAGGAAACTGACAGAGGTGATGGGATTGGTGCTGAAACACTGTATGTCTAAAATTCAACTATGTATGTTACAAATCATAGTACATTAATAAAACAAAAAAATTTAAAGAAGTTTTTTCAAATAAATAACCAAGAAGCACATAGGCACTGCAAACAATATCACAGTTTCTTCTACTTTTATAAGAAAACATACTTGAAATCTCAAAATAAACATAAGCTCAAAGCGGGAAGGTTGGTAAATAATCAGTCAAATGAGAGCCTAAAATATGGCAGGGACAAAAGAAAGGACATCCAATAAAAATAAAGAAAGAGATAAATATCTGATGATTAAAATATCAAGACATCAAGGTGAATTAATATTCATTAATATATGTACCAAATGAATGAACATCAAAATGTATCAAGCAACTAATAAAGAGTTCTGAAGAAAAATATCTATGTCAACATAACCTCCCCTTTCACAATTGACTAAGTCAATCAGAAAATAAATAAATTAGAAAACAAAAGCCTTAAATGAGGAACTAGAAGGGCTGTGCTTAACAGACAGGTATAAATAAGACTCTCCAACCCCCAAGAGACAAGTTACACATTCTTTTCTAGTACACAGGGGACATTTCCAGGATAGACAACATTCTGAGACAAGAAATAACAATTTGGGACTGGGTGGTGGCGCCTTGCCTGCAGAGCCTAGGACGGACTTCGGTTCGATCCCCCCGTTCCCATATGGTTCCCCAAGCCAGGAAAGACTTCTGAGCGCATAGCCAGGAGTAACCCCTGAGCGTCACTGGGTGTGGCCCAAAATCCAAAAAAAAAAAGAAATAGCAATTTATAAAATTATGAAGAATGAAACCCTATCAAGATCCTTTTCAGATCACAATACTAGGAAGGTATTATTACAGCTTATAAAATAAACAAACAGGGGCCCTGGAGATAGCATGGAGGTAAGGCATTTGCCTTTCATGCAAAAGGTCATCGGTTCGAATCCCGGTGCCCCATATGGTCCCCCGTGCCTGCCAGGAGCAATTTCTGAGCATGGAGCCAGGAGTAACCCCTGAGCACTGCCGGGTGAGACCTAAAAAACAAAGACAAAAATAAATAAATAAATAAATAAACAAACAAAAACTGGGAAAAATTCAAACATTTAGAAACAAGCACATATTACTAAACAATCATTGAATCCCAGAGGAAATCAAGAAAGAGGGAAAAGGGTGTTTTGTTCTGTTTTTGTTTTTATTTTTGTTTTTGTTTTGTATCATGGAGCAATTCTACAGTGGGTAGGGTGATTGCCTTGCACATGTTTGACCATGTCTGACCCAAATCTGGTCTTCGATCCCTAGCATCCCATGTACCACCAGGAATAGTTCCTGAGTGCAAAACCAGGAGTAAGCCTGAAGCATAATAATGAGGAGAGAAGGGGTAGAGTAGAGGACAGAGAAGAAATGGGAGAGAGAAAGGAGAAGAGGGACAGGGAGGGGAGGGGTGGGGGGATGAGTAGGGAGTGGAGAGGAAAGGATGAGAAAGGAAGGAGGGGAAAGATTCCTCAAATAAAAATGAAGAATCAGTGATCAGAATATATAAGACAAAACAAAAATTGTACTAAAAGAGTTCTGAGCAATACAAACCTCCACAGAAAATAAGAAAAGGCTCAAGTAAATAACCTAACTTTTTATGTGTGTGTGTTGCAGGGAAGGTGAGGAGGGAAGAGCTGAAGAGAGGTTCCTAGGGACCAAACCCAGGCTCTCACTTATGCAAAGCTCAGTCCCTTTTCTCACATTTTAAGAAAACAGAAAAAGAATAATAAATGAAGCCAAGTAAATAATACTTGAGCAAAAATAGATGATATAGAAAGTTTAAATATTTGGGGCCGGAAAGATAGCATGGATGTAAGGCATTTAAACGCCTTGCATGCAGAAGGACAGTGGTTCGAATCCTGGCATCCATTCCATGTGGTCCCCTGAGCCTTTCAGGAGCGATTTCTGAGCCTATAGCCAGGAGTAACCCCCGAGCGCTGCTAGGTGTGACCAAAAAAATAAAACAAAACAAAAACAAAAACAAAAGAAAAGAAAAAAGAAAGAAGGTTTAAGTATTTAATTTTGTTAATTCTTAAAAATAAAATAATCGGGGCCAAAGTGATAACAGCGGTAGGGTATTTGCCTTGGATGCAACTGACCCAGGACCAACCTGAGTTCGAACCCTGGTGTCCCAAATGGTTCTCCGAGCCTGCCAGGAGTAACCCAAATGTCACTGGCTATGCCCAAAAAGGAAAAAAAAAAAAAAATTGCTCTTTGAAGAAATAATAAGCCTAAGCAACCCTTATGCAGACACATGTAAAAACAAAGAAAAATAAACTAGCATATTCCATCAGAAATGGAATGGAAGTTACAAAAGATACTTCTTGAACACAAAAAAATACCAAAGGGATTATTATAAGCACCTCTATGACACTAAGTTGAAGAAATGGATAAAATCCTAGAATACAAATTTTTCTAGATTGGATAAGGAGGAAGCAGAAAATATGAATAGACCAATTATTAGTAGAAATCCAATAACTACCTCTCTCACAAGAGAAGTCCAGAGTGAGAACTTATGCAGAGAATACATTACTTACACATTTCAACATCCATAAAATTCTGCAAAAATGGGAATAAATATGACCTTTAGTAAAGGTCATAACAAACTCACAACAAATATAATGATGGAAAAATATTCAGTCTTTCCTCAAAGATTAGGTATATGATAAGAATGTTCACTTCTACCACAATTATTCAACATGAGATTACAGCTACTAACCACAAAAATTAGACAAGAAAAATAAGGAAATTCAACTGGAAAAGAAGAGAGGCCACCACTATTTGCAGATTACAAGATATACTGTACTATATAGAAATTGAAAAATTTGGGGCTGGGGCGGTGGCGTCTACCTTGTGCATGTTAGCCTAGGACAGACCACGGTTCGATCCCCTGGCATCCCATATGGTCCCCCAAGCCAGGAGCGATTTCTGAGCGCATAGCTAGGAGTAACCCCTGAACGTCACCTGGTGTGGCCGAAAAACAAAACAAAACAAAAAATTTTCAAAATTTCTACCAAGTAAACTTTTACAAATAAGAAAACCATTAAAGTAGAAGGCTACAGATCAATACACAAAAATCTATTGTACTTTTATATACAAGAAGAGGAATCGGGAAATTAAAAAAACCTTACAAAAACTGTTTTAAAAAAAATCAAGTGCCTAGAAAGCAACTTTAACAAGTGAAAGACACATATAAAAAGTTGTCACTATTAAAAAATAAATAAAAGACAAAAGAAAACTGAAATATAGTCCACATCATGGATTAGAAGAATCTGTTTAAAAGTCCATCCTACCCGAACATTTTCTAAATTCAGTATAATCTCAATGAATCTTCAATAACAAAATACATCCTACCAAAATTTTATGGAAACAAAAATACTCCCCAAATTGTAAGGCAAAAATTCTTAGGTAAAAGAAGATGGGATGCAACATATTCTCTGGCTTTAAAATAATAATCAAAATAGTGTGATGCTGAAAATAAAACACAGCACTGGAATAAAACTGAAAGACCAAAAGTAAACTCTCAGACTTATGAAATAAATTTATGATAAAGGAATCAAGAACAAAAAGTTGAAGAAGGAAAGCCTCTTCAAAAAATGAAACTAGGGGGCCAGAGAGATAGCATGGAGGTAGAGCATTTGCCTTTCATGCAGAAGGTCATTGGTTCGAATCTTGGCATCCCATATGGTCCCCCGAGTCTGCCAAGAGTGAATTCTGAGCCTGGAGCCAGGAGTAACCCCAAAAACAAAAACAAAAATGAAACTAGGCCACCATCTCATACCGTACCAAAAAACAACTCAAAATGGATTAAAGACGTGAACATTCCCATCAAAAATAATAAGTGTTGTAAAAATGGTCATCTTTGAGTGAGGTGAGCGAAATCAAAATTTTAATGCTAGAGACTTAGGCAATTGGTGAAATGTTATTGATAAGAAGATTACAGGGGCCAGAGCAATGGTGCAGCGCACGGCTGACCCGGGACAGACCCAGGACAGACCTCACTTCAATCCCCACTTCCCATATGGTTCCCCCTCGCCAGAAGTGATTTGTGAGCGCATAGCCAAGAGTTCAACTCCTGAGCGTCACAGGGTGTTGTTCAAAAAATAAAAAATAAAAAAAAAGATTACATACTCATTAAGTATAGAGAGTACTTAGGAAACACATGGTGAAGTTGCCTTTTCAAAATGGATTGCAATGTTAACAATATTGCAATCATTTAAATTACAATTATCCATCACACATTCTAGTGAATTAGTCAAAATCCACCTTGATACTCACCAACCACTTTACTTTGAAAGAGAAGAGAGCACTAAAGGCAAATATCACCCACAGCACTGGACAGACAATAAGTCCTAACCAAAAGATTCTTGATTCCGCCTCTGAAACAGTTTTACTCTCTTGAGAAGATGCCTATAAAAGAACATGAAGTTAATCATTATTTTTATGGGTTTTGCCAGTAAAATGTTTAAAACATTTAATGAAACATCTTGCCCCAAATTCCAATCTAAATCCTAACTTAGAATTTTTTACATATATTTTATATAATTTTGGGGGGCAGTTGGGCCAAGGTGATAGTTCTAGTGGAGTGATTGACTTTGAGTTCATCTCTAGCACTGCACAGAATCCTTTCACTGTTAGGTGTAATCCTGTGGCTCTTACACTCAGATTCTAAGCATGAAGCCATAAAGCCCACACCACTACACCAATACAACCCAACACTGGGAGTGACCCCTATATGATAAAAGTACCTTCTAAAGAATTTTGCATTTTCAAGACAAATAGTTTGTCATTAAAACAATAGGGGTGTTTTCTGATAAACTTCTATTTTTATGGTATTTATACAATTTACTCTTAAGGAAGATTTGAATAAAAAATTAAAGACTATCATTAGCCCAGAGATTAGCTGGCCAATCAAAAATTAAAGGAAAATGGAATCAAGGAATTCCACACCAATTGACAATTATGTTCAACACCAGAAATTCTACAGATTTGTAAGTCACTTCCAGGTAGATTTTAACAGAAAAGGATATGAGTTCACTCTACATAATATCTCTTTAAAAAAAAAAAAAAGTAATTGTCAGGGCAGAGCGATAGCACATAAGGTAGGGCATTTGCTTTTCACACCACTAGACCCTGGTTCAAACTCTGGCATCCCATTCAAACCCAGCCCGACAGGAGCTATTTCTTAGTGCAGAGCCAATAACACTCCTGCCCTCCAGGTGTGGCCCAAAAACCAAAAACAAACAAAAAAGTCACTGTCAAGGCCCTTCCAAAGACAAAGGCAAGCAATTCACTGGCACCATCTGCAAGAATCAGCTTTCTCCCTCTCAGTGATTCCCATTAAGAAACTTGAATGTTCATGATAAAGAAGTAGGCTAACACAAAAGAAGCTAGAATCCTTTAGAAAACAAAACAAAAATAATTAATAAGGCTCTTCCAAGAACAAAGGCACACAATTTCCTAGCATCATCTGCAAGAATTAGCCTTCTCCTTCTCAGTGATTCCCATTAGGAAACTTGAATGTTCATGACAGAGAAATAGGCTAACCCAAAAAATGCAGAATCGCAGGATTCCTAAAAAAGACTGCTTTGATAAACTGAAATTTTCTATTTAGTTGCAATTATTCTTTTTTTTTTTTCTTTCAACAATATACCTACCAGGAAGTGAACCTCTACCAGGGAAGATCCTACCACTGCTCTGGCATTGACTTACTCCAAAGAGTGCTCTCTTGACACCCAGAGGACTTATCAACAGCAACAACCTGTTTTCAGGGCAGGTTTCTCCTTATCTAATGGTGAAGTAAAACAAGAGATCACTCCACATCAACCTGACTCGATGAAGGAAATGTGCAGAAACCAGAATCTTTAGCTACACAGGAACCTGGCACTAGCAACAGCTAAGGTGCGAAAAAGTTTCGCCAGACCACAGAGAATGACTCAGGGTTTGAGCAACCTGGTATGCCAGAAGCACAGAGTCAGTCTTATGCCAGAAAACTTCAAGGGTGAGGCCTCCTTGTAATTAGGCCAAGGCTTTTTTTCCGTTTCCCCCAGATTTTGCTGGGCCTATGCAAACAATGGTGATTGCCACTCTCACACTGTTACTATTGTATTTTTTTAAACACTTATCCTTTAAGAAAGAAACAAAAACCGCTTACTAATCTTAAATATATATATATATATATATATATATATATATAACTGTAGTAAAGTGCCTGTCTTGAATTCAGGCAGGGGATGGGAAGGGGGAGGGCATTGGTGGTGGGAATGTTGCACTGGTGAAGGGGGGTGTTCTGTTTATGACTGAAACCCAACTAATCATGTTTGTAATCATGGTGCTTAAAGAATTTATATTAAAAAATATCTACAAATGTAAGAAATAAAAGACAAAATTGCACAAACACTAAATCAAATGCACATAGTCTCCAGTCATGGTTTGCCATCTGCTGGAGGGGGCGGTGCTTCAGCTCAGTCCATAAGTTGAAGCTCAGCTGAAGAGGTAGGTGGCTGAACTGAACTGAATTGAACACCACTGAACTGTTTTTGTTTTTGTTTTTGTTTTTTGGGTCACACCCGGCAGTGCTCAGGGGTTATTCCTGGCTCCATGCTCAGAAATTGCTCCTGGCAGGCACGGGGGACCATATGGGGCACCGGGATACGAACCGATGACCTTTTGCATGAAAGGCAAACGCCCTACCTCCATGCTATTTTGTTTTTTTTTTTTTATTTCTTCTTTTTTTTGGGGGGGTCACACCTGGCAGTGCTCAGGGGTTACTCCTGGCTCCATGCTCAGAAATTGCTCCTGGTAGGCACGTGGGACCATATGGGGCACCGGCATTCGAACCGATGACCTTTCACATGAAAGGCAAACGCCTTACCTCCATGCTATCTCCCGGGCCCCCACCACTGAACTATTTAACCCACAATATTCTGCACTTTGTATGAGACTGACAACAGTGATGATGAAATCTGCGAACTCAGTGATGATGACAATGTCTATGCTGATAACCTCACATCAGATAGAGCTGAATATCTGGACATACAGATGAGGCGGAGGAGGAATCCCAGCCAGTTTTGAAGGATTTTAACCTTTGTGATTAAGCTTGATTATCAGTTAAGCTATGGTTTTCTGCACTTTATTTAAAATGTTAAAGTTATTGTTGCTAGTTTACCATTTTTCTTTATCAATAAATATTGAAAAACATTTAACCTACTATTCCTCAATTATTGTAAATAGTTTGGGGTATATATTTTTATTTTTGAAATTTACCAGTGACTGCTGCAATTTCTACCTTGGCTTATACTCAAGTCACTAAGTTTTCCTAATTTTAGGGTAAAATTTAGGGGTTGGCTTATACTCGGGTAGGCTTAGACTCAAGTATATAGGACATTTATTTAAGCACTTTGGTTACAAACATAAACTTTGTAGTTGGGTTTCAGTCATAAAATGTACAATTATTCTTAAGAGGATCATGAAACCAAGAACAAAAGAGTTACTGGAAGCAATTATCTGCTTCCAGAAAAGAGATTTCTGGACATAATTATCTGTCCTACAACCCCCTTTTCAGAGAAATAAGTAAGTTAATAAGACACTTATTGCCCTCTTGGATTATCTACCTTCTTGATATAAACAAAGAGTACTAGTCAACTGCATCCAAGACTACTGTTTTCTTCCTATCCACAACAGGAAATAAACAGGTAGTAGTATCCCGCTCTATGAAAAACACTGAATAAAGAAATCTCTGGAGACACAAGGCAAGACAACATAAAGCTATGGGTTCTAAAAAAGAGATGCTTACTCAGACACATTCCTGATCAGCAGCTTTACATGCTGTATAAAGTCTGACCCAACAATCATCTCAACATAAACCTTATTTTCAGTCTAAATTAGAAAACTATTATTTCAAGAAAGCCATCTAATTTATGCACAGCACATATGCTCACTGTTGTGGGCCAGTACTATTAATCTTGAGTATGTCCACCTTAAATATCCAAATATAATTTATAATTTACTGAATGATGCAATTGAGACAAAAAAGCAACTTACCTTCCTGGACTCAAACACCCAATGACTTTTTCCATCTTCATCAATATGATTCCACCAACGAAGGCCAACCATTAATCTACCTGTGACATTCTGTAATGATTAACATAGACATACAAATTTTAAAAGCATTATATGAAGGTCTATTTTATACCTTAATGTTTCACAATCAAAAATCTGCAGCTCTATTTCCATAATATTTGGACATTGATCACTACATACCAGGCCTGAATATCAGATTAAAGGCAGCTGTAAATTCAGCAGGTGTGCTAGTGACAAGTATATCCATAAACATGACCCTTCACTTTTCTCTGGTAAAATCTTACTGTTTCATTAATTCAGGGTGGCAAACACGTGGCTCTCGAGCCACATGCGACTCCTGGCCAAAATGAATGCGGCTCTTTGTCTCTTATCATTATTTTGTATACTGTGGCTCTTTGCCAAGTTTGGATTTTGTTCTGTTGCTTCTGAGGAGGGACCTCCGAGGAGAGATCTCTGAGCGCGTAGTCCGGCCCCCAGGCTGCTTCATCCCATCTCCCATCCCTCAGAAACAACTGAACGAGCCAGCGAGCTGCGGGGGGGGGGGGGGGGGAACCCATGTGTCACATGTTTGGGTCACATCTTGCGCAGCACACCCTCACCCTTACTGCAGGATTTTGACCCTCACTCAAAATGGCAAAATGCAATATGTGTTTAATAGATTATTGTTAAAATTAGATGCTTTTGTGTGTCTGTTTTGGCAGGTCACTTCATGGTGTGGTTCTCTGACTCCCACAGTTTAAAATTTTGGCTCTTTATAGCAAACTTGTTCGCCACCCCTGCTCTAATTCCTTGTAGTTTCTGACGCTTTAAACTCCTTGCTTTTATTACTAGGACTTACTTCTTCTACCTTTATATCCTGTGACTGCATCCTGACCCTAAATAAAAAGGGTTTTTATAAACTGAGTATTTGTGTCACCTTTAAACTCACATTGAAACTCTACAATAGCTCCAAATTATACAACTATTAACTATTAAGAGGCACAGTATGGTACTGGAGAGATAGTGCAGTGGATAAGGCACTTGCGTGTGCACAATAACCAACACCCTCTACAGTCCCCTGAACTGACAAGAAGTGATTCTTAAGCACAGAGACAAGAGTTAGGCCTGAGCTCCACCGAATATGACCCCCTCTCAGTGGAATTAGTGCTCTTCCCTAGAAGAGTCAAGAAAGAACCTGTTTCATTTCTACTCTCGACCCCACTACTACTTAAGTAAACAAGAAGTCAGTGATTTGAAATTACTAAGGCCTCTATTAGAAGCGACCTATACTGGCACCTCATGTGCTAACACTTGGAAATAAAGAAATTGAGACATTCCTATATTTTATAAACCACCTATGTACGGTGTTGTTATTACCATCCAAATTAAGACAAAGTTCATCATCATCATCATCATCAATACTACATATAAACTAACCTCTTCTTACTAAAAATAACAAATTACTTTGATAGCCTTCCTGTGTTTATGTCATAGTATTCTATGTTCTTATTTCATAGTATTTATATGATAATATAGCAATGACTCATAGATACCATCTTTGCCCACATAAAATTTCAAATATACATGAAAATGTACCAAAAAATGCAATCAAGGGGCCAGGCGGTGGCGCTGGAGGTAAGGTGCACTAGCCTAGGACGGACCGCGGTTCGATCCCCCGGTTTCCCATATGGTCCCCCATGCCAGGAGCGACTTCTGAGCGTGTAGCCAGGAGTAACCCCTGAGCGTCACCGGTGTGGCCCAAAAACCAAAAAAAAAAAAAAAAAAAAATGCAATCAATAAACCAAATGCACTTTTACCAATTGTGGTGTTAGAAAGAAAAAATGAAAGTTACCATAAGAGCCAACTTATCAACTAGTCAACTAATCAAATTTAATCTAAAAGATCTCCCTGATGAATAAACATTTGGAGTGAATGTTTAAAAAATAAAAAAGGGGCCCGGAGAGATAGCACAGCAGCGTTTGCCTTGCAAGCAGTCGATCCAGGACCAAAGGTGGTTGGTTCGAATCCCGGTGTCCCATATGGCCCCTGTGCCTGCCAGGAGCGATTTCTGAGGAGATAGCCAGGAATAACCCCTGAGCACTGCCGGGAGTGGCCCAAAAACAAAAAAAGAAAAAAGAAGTTTAAAAAAAAATGTAAAAACCTTTTTATTAATGCTGTGGACTAACAAATTCATGGCTTAGGTGAATCTGGATGAATTAAAGAAAAATAATTCTTTTTCCTACCTGCTCACTGGGTAAAATTTAGAATAAGTTATAAATGTAAAAAAATAAATCATAATAAAATTAACATCATTCTTAACTTTGTCACAACAAAAGAAAATTTCATACTGTACTTGTTCCAGGTATCAGAAAATACTGTTTATGCTAATCACTGCTTTGATAGTGATTATTAAATGTGCTCCTATTTCTCAGGATTTACTGAATTTATAAAGTACATTAACAGAGTGGATAGAAAATCTATGGAACACAATGGAAGACTACAAAGCTATTAAGAAAAAAATTATGAAAAAAATAAAATTTGCATATTCATGAATGGATATGGAAAAGGTATAGACATAGAATGATGGAACTCTTTTGTGGAACTTTTTAAAAAGTATGAAGACAATACCCAAAGACAATGAAATGAAGAAGAGAGTGAGAAAAATTGGTCCATGGTAGGAAGCTTGCCTCTAAGAGTGGGGGAGTATAATTTGAGCAGATAAGAAATGACTATGACAATAATCAATGATAGTTGTAAATGATCACTCTGGACAAAACTCCTTAACAGAAGGGGACCTGCAAAACAAGAGGAGTTTGAACTTAAGATTCTTAATGGTCCAAGGGGAACAGATTAGGGGTTATATGGGGGATATTGCAGCAAGTGAAGGCCAGTTTTCAGGAGCAGAAAGATTCTACTTCCTGATGTGAACACTGTTTCACCCTATCACCCTGGATAACTGCCCTGGTTAGACCACTGTTTATTCTTTTTGTGATGCTCTTAATATGTCCTTACAAAATTAATTTCCTCACTCACTTTATTCAGGAACACATAGGTGCACTTAAGAGGCTTATGCCGAGGCCAGAGCAATAGCACAGCGGTAGGGCATTTGCCTTGCACAAGGCTGACCCAGGACAGACCTGGGTTCGAGCCCCAGCATCCTATATGGTCCCCCAAGCCACGAGCCATTTCTGAGTGCATAGCCAGGAGTAACTCCTAAGCGTCATCGGGTGTGGCCCATAAACAAACAAACCAAATAAAAAGATGCTTATGCCAAGGTCCCAGTATGTGCCCATAAGGAGAGAAGAGGACAAGGAACCTCAAGGAGATTCAAGGATTTGACTCACTCAAGTCTATAAGAGGAGGGGATGTAGGTCCCAGGTTCTGAACAAGGAGAGATGCCAATTTGTAAGGACCACCTGTTGTAAACCACATGTTAGGCTTTCTCAAGACTAATTTCATTAACACGGACCCAAGCTACCTGGCTATACCAGGGAGCCTATCTGGAACAGACACGAGGGAACAGTAGGAAGGTACTCTAGACAACAGCCAATCATATTAAAGATCATCAGAAGCTAGAACATCCCTATTTCCCCTCACTATAAAATCTAATTTGTGATCTTTGGTGTGGTGGTCTTCTATGGGAGAACGCCCTGCTCTGTGCTAGTATGGGTCTTGTGGCTGAAAGAATAAGTTTTGTTTAACTTTACAAAAAAAGAACTGGGGGCCGGAGAGATAGCATGAAGGTAGTGCATTTGCCTTGCATGCATAAGGGTGATGGTTCAAATCCTGGCATCCCATAAGATCCCCTGTGCCTGCCAGGAGCAATTTCTGAGCATAAAGCCAGGAGTAACCTGAGTGCTGCCAGCTGTGACCCAAAAACAAAAATAAAAACAAAACAACTGGGTACTGAAAATAGGTAAAGTAATATGCATGATACCCCTTCAGTAACAATACTGAAATCATCACAATGCTTAAAGGAAGAAAAGGGGGAAAAGGGAGTGGAAATACCTGTCACAGAGGTAGATGGGAGGGTGGAAGGGCAAGAGGGACACTATTGGTGGGAAATGTGCACTGGAAATGGGATGGGTACTGAACACAATATAACTGAAACTCAATTATGAACAATTTCATAACTGCATTTCAAGGTGATCAAAATTTTTATTAAAAAAAACTTGTAAAACTTTGCCTTTGGGGGAGGGATTGGGCCACATCCAGAGGTGCTCAGGGGTTACTCCTTGATCTGCACTCAGAAATCACTCCTGGCAGGCTAGAGGGATGGGGGTGGGGGTCATACCTAAGCTGGCCGCATCAAGGTAAACACCCTACTCTCTGTGCTATTTTAATGCTTTTTCAAGGTTTTAATTACATTTTACTATAATGTTTTTCTTTGTAATCTTATACTTTTACATTTAAAAAAAATCATTCTGTGATGTTTATTACTACTGATCTTGCCCTTGAAGTAAAAAAATAACACAAAAAGATGAAAAATAAATAAAAATAGGAACATAGCTTAATAGGATTGTGAAAAGTATACGTGTAATATAAAAGATAAGCAACTCCCCTTTTATAATACGGAAAGGAAGAAAGTATATAAGGTAAAGTAGTGGCTCCACAAACAAAAAATATACCTGGATTTTTGAAATTTGGTTGATTAAGTACATATGGTACAGTAAGAAGGTAGGTAAGTCATTACTTTTTTTTTATTATTTATTTGGTTTTTGGGTCACACCCAGCAGCGCTCAGGGGTTACTCCTGGCTCTATGCTCAGAAAATCACCCCTGGCAGGCATAGGGGACCATATGGAATGCCGGGATTCGAGCCACAGTCCTTCTGCATGAAAGGCAAATGCCTTATCTCCATGCTATCTCTCCAGCCCCTCGTAAGTCATTTTGGACTGTTAAAATAAAAATAAAGGTTACACACTCTATAAAAGTTAACACTGATGAGAGAGCTTTATTTGGGGGCTGGAGAATGACAGAGTTTATTTATGAAGTTTCTTCAATACAGTCAAGTAGCATGAGGACAAACCTAAAAAAATAGGTCAGGACACAATCCTGTTTAAGAATAAAAATCCAACTCACATATAATACTGTTTAGAAAAGGATTACAGAAAGAAAAAGGAAGACGAAGTCAAAATTCATTTGGTAGAAATGTTAATATATAAAGAATAGAAAAAAATAAGACATGGAAAAGATAAATTTTAATGCAGTATATAGATAAAAATTGTTTATGATACATACCTGAAACATCTGCTATTATGACTATTACCTCAATATTTTAAATAAAACAAAATTTTAAGCAGTTTTTAGAGTACAAGGCCAGAGCAACGGTAAAGTGGACAGGCTATTTGCCTTGTATACCGCCAACTCAGGTTCAATCCCACACCACTTAAGAATCTCCAAGGCCAGCAGGAGTGATTCCTGACCATAGAGTCAGGATTAAAGTGTGAGAAAGTCCAAAAACAAACAAGCAAAAAAAGAACACAAAAAAAAAAAAAAAAAAAGAAAACCCTAAAGGAAACAGATCTTCATAATCAAAAGTTTACCCAAAAGTTACTTTAAAAAGTTCATTAGCAGGGTCTGGAGCAAAAGCACAGAAGTAGGGCATTTGCCTAGCAGGCCACTGACCCAGGACAAACCCAGGTTTTTAACATTAACATTAATGTTCATGTCACAGCTGCCTGCAGGACCAACTCTTCAGCATTTTGTGGCTTTGGGAAACTGGCTACTATCACCAAGTGAGTCACATCTGATATTTATAAAAATAAGAGATCTTAAAAGGTCAGACTAGTTTGATTATATTTGTTAACACCTTCAGGTCTAAGAACCAATATACATGAAATTCCAAAGTCAGCTTTGAGTATTTGTTGTCTGAGTTTTTTCTCCACCATTTTACAATGAAAATTTCAAACAAAAGTCATGTTTTATAGTTAACAACCACATATACAATGTATACCAGGAGTACAAAATTAGTGTACTTTCTTATTTCAATAGTTGCTTTATCATATAACCAGAAATTTATGTATTTATCCATCTATCTGTACCCATCATTAAAACCTGAGTTTGAAACTATTCCTTACACCCCTTTCTAAACTCTACAACAGGATTCTGAACCTCAGCACTACTAATATTTGGGGCCAAATAATTCTTTGTTGTTAGGAGTTACCTTCTCAATTTATAAGTTGTTATAGCAGTTCGGCAAAAACAAACAAATAAAATAAAAACAATAAAAATGCCCCATATGGTCCCCCGTGCCTGCCAGGAGCAATTTCTGAGCATGGAGCCAGGAGTAACCCCTGAGCACTGCCAGGTGTGACCCAAAAACCAAAAAAAAAAAAAGGGGGGGGGGGATCAGAGCAGTGCCACAGGGATAGGGCGTTTACTTGCAAGTGGCTGATCTAGGGCAGCTGACCTAAGATGAACTGCAGTTCGATCCCCCCAGCGTTCTATATGGTCCCCCAAGCCAGGAGCAATTTTTGAGCTCATAGCCAGGAGTAACCACATACCGGATGTGGCCCAAAATCAAAAACAAAAAATATTAAAAATAAAAGTTGTTATAGAGTTCAGAAAAAAAAGAGAGGTAAGGGCCTGGAGGCAATTGTGACTACCAAAAACATTAATAAAAGTTCCCTGGGTGAAGGCAAAATTGGCCCAATTGAGAATCACTTCCCTACACCATAAAGAGAAGAAGCCTTTGCAAATGAACTCTTTTAAGTAAATTTGTGGATAAAGTATCCCAAGTTATCTAGAAATTACCGAAGGCGTACCTAGAAGTGATTCTAAAGTAAAATCCAGTGGTTCAACTAGAAACAATACCAGTATTAAGTAATCACCATGTGATTTCGGTAAAAACCCACAGTGAAACTGCTAATCACCATTTACTGACACAGAATGAGAAAAGGCACAGACAACTCAGTGGTGTAGTAACTAACAAAGTAATTTGAAATGCTGGACACTTAACAGATAAAGGGAAAAAAAAGATAACACTAATCCAAAATACTATGGCATATTATTTCACTATTTGTATGTTAATTTCATCATATTATATATAACTTTGAAATAAAAATAAACCTACCTTAACAGTCCAAAAGTCACATGACAATAATAAGATAATTGTCACCATACAAGCAATAAAGCTGCTGCTGAACAATTCACTGAGAAGATAGACTATAATTGCACTGATGCGAAAGAATAAATGGAAAAATGATGCCACTGGGTGTCTGAAAACAAAAAACATAAGAAATACAATTATTTTAGCTACAGGTACTGCAGATGTCGATGAAAAAAATGTTTCAGGCATAGTATAACCACGCAGAATTTTTTCAAAATAAGGTAGGATTCAAGAAAGAAATAAATTGTCTACTTCTCTTTTTCCAAAAGTCCCCAATATTTGAGTAAGCCCTGTTGTGACCAAAAGAAAAAAAATGCACTAAGGAAATAAGACTCTAACTTTAATTTTAAATAAAAATTTCATAAAATGTACACAAGAAACTTTAACAAGTTTGGAAACAAAGAAACAATACTCTTAGAATTTTAATTCTACTTCCATGTTTCCAAAAATCACCCTAATATAATGTGCAGGTCCTCAGAAATCACTTCAAACATCAACAAACAGCAGTGAGGTTGGTTTTAGGTGAGGTTTGGTTTGGGGGATTGGGGTTTGTTTGTCGTGGGGCCACACCCAGCAGTACTCAGGACTTATTCCTGGCCCTGAGCTCAGGGATCACTCCTAGCAGGGCTTGAGGAATACAACTGGTCCCAGGGATCAAAAATACTTTATGCATCTATAGATTTATTAATTTGATCCCTTCACATAAATGTAATCAAAGAATATGTGATCTTTTGTGATAAGCATCCTTCATTTAACATAATGTCTTCAAGTTCAGATAGAACTTTATTTCATTAACCAAATTTCTTCAAAAACAATTTGGAATAGAAATATACTTTGCCTGATGCTTTTATACTAATTTATACAAAAGATGCAGTTTTGGGGTCAGAGATAGAACTAGGATTAAGGGTTTGTTCCTAGCACTACATATAGTCTCACAAGGCCCACCAGAAGTGATCCCCAAGCACAGAACCAGGGGTAAGTTCTGTGTACCACCCAGTATGACCCAAAAACAAACAAATGATAAAATTTGGAAATCTGTAATATAAATCAAATGTAATAGCCACAGAAACTAAAAATATATATTCTTGGCAAACAGTAACTAAAATTAAAACCATTGCTATACAAATAACTGGATTAACATATTTGAACAGTACTGACCAAACTTCCTTATGTCTAAGAAAACCTTATGTGAGATCAAGTTAGAGAGATAGCACAACATGCATGGACTTGCTTTGCATGTGGTGCCTGGATTTGATCCCTGGCATCTCATTTGGTCCATAAGCAGAGCCAGGAGTGATCCTTGAGTATAGAACCAGGAGTAAGCTCTGAGTACTTCTGAGTAGAACCAAAAAAAGCCAAAATAGGTCAAAATAAAAATTATTATAAAAAAAAGTATTAAAAAAAAGCCAAAAAAATGGGGCCGGGGAGGTGGCGCTAGAGGTAAGGTGTCTGCCTTGCAAGCGCTAGGCAAGGAAGGACCGAGGTTTGATTCCCCGGCGTCCCATATGGTCCCCCCAAGCCAGAGGCAATTTCTGAGCACTTAGCTGGGAGTAACCACTGAGCATCAAATGGGTGTGGCCCCAAAAGCCAAAAAAATGAAATGTTATCTTTATTTCAGACAGATCAAACTAACAATGAACATTTACAAGAACATCACAATCACTATATTTTGAATCCCACTATGTATAGACAGAAGAGCACTGGATACTAACACAACTTCATAAACTACCCTCATACCTGACTTTGGGTTTTTTTCGCCTATCAGTTGTCTCCTCTTCAGCATCAAACAGTGAAACATCTTCAGTGTCATCATTACTGTCCTAATAGGAAAATTAATATCCATAAACCAAAATTAAATCCATTATTTGCCTGCCCACTTCATACAAATTAAAATAGAGCATGCTAATCAAAATGGAGAAGGAAAAAAAGGAAGACATGATTAAAGGCATCTGAAGAAATTCATCACCTCTGGAAAGGCCTTTGCTATTCCTTCACCAGCCCATCCCCAATCACCTGGCAAATCACTCACAAAAATCAAAGTATCTGCTGCCTCAGCCCTTATTCAAGCACTTGAGTCTTACAAGAAAAGCACCTAAAGTGCCAATCCTACAAATTGCTTCAGTTCTCAGGCACTCTCAGGGGTGTTTCTGATTCTATCAGAAAATATTCTACTCACTGTGCTCTATTTCCCTGACTAATTTCACACACCTTCTCTTTTTACCCAATGCTACATTACCTGTTTACACTAGTATTTCAAATCCCTTCTTTTTCCTGCCTTCTTAGAGGTGTCTTAAATCTATTTTACCTTTATTCACATTTTCCTGTATCTTTAAGTCTTTCTAGTGCATCTTTCTAGTCGGTATATAAGGCATATCTGGGTGTAATTTACTACTTCAAATGATTTTTTTTGCATATAAACTTCTTTAGATATCATTTATTATGGTAAAATATCTTATCTCCCTGACTAATTTTTTAAGCAATGACCTTCTCCTTCTACCATTTACTTTCATTCCCACCACATTCTTTCCTTTTTAGACTTTACACTCTTGAGGGTAAACTCACTACATTCAGACAACAAAACCATAACAAACTCTTTATACCTTTACTACTTCTAATTACCAACCAGCCTCCTACCTTTTATTTCTAATCTCACCCCAGTCCTACTCAACCTTATCATTGTCCAGTATAATATTTCTAACATGAAAATCATACCATTCCACTCTACTGCTCAAATTTTTCAATGGTTTTCCTACAAATACAGTATAAAACTACACTTTCACTTATAGCAACTTTGGAGCTCTCATGATCTGAATGCTTACTAATTTCCTTCTGCCACTCTTCAAACCTATCTGTCTCATGGGGTACAGTAACAGCATTACTAATATCTCTGAAACTTGAGTTCTCCCATATTCCTTCCTTTCATGTATTTTTTCCAAGCCCAGTATGCTCTTCCACACCCATCCACTACACAGCTTTTCATCAAGCAATTGCTATATCCCCTTCAAATTTTAACTCAAATACTAAAATAAGTGATAAACTTTCCCTGAAATCCCTAATCCATGTTCCCATACTTGGAGAAATGTTCATTTGAAAAGTTATTCCTAGGAATTCTGAAGGTAAATCTATTTCATTGCATTGTACAAGCCTTAGTGTCTAGTAAAATACCTATCAGGAAGTACAATATTATTTGAAGGCATGAATGGATAAGTAGGCAATCCTTTATAATTTAGGACAGACTATGATAGGTGCCAGGAGAATTTTTAAGGCAATGAGAACACAGGAAAATATGAGAATCATTTCCTAGATAAGTTTATCAACTTGGTCTTTTTGGCAATTATGCCCCCAGATCGCTTCACTCCCTAGGTTAGGTCTATTTTTCAAAAGCAAAATGGGAATAAACTGTAAACAAAATGAACACAAATACACACTGTACGCAAAGGGCTAGAGTAGGGCAAGAATTAAAGGGAGGAGTTGAAAACAGATTTTACATTTAAAAGGTAAAATAATAAACTGATTTATTTATTTAAGAATATATAATCAGGGGCCCGGGAGATAGCATGGAGGTAAGGCGTTTGCCTTTCATGCAAAAGGTCATCGGTTCGAATCCCGGTGCCCCATATGGTCCCCCGTGCCTGCCAGGAGCAATTTCTGAGCATGGAGCCAGGAGTAACCCCTGAGCACTGCCGGGTGTGACCCAAAAACCACCAAAAAAAAAAAAAAAAAAAAAATATATATATATATATATATATATATATATGTGTGTGTGTGTGTGTGTGTGTGTGTATATATATATATATATATAAAATCAGTTCCAATATTATTTTAAAATTTTTTAATAAATTTAAAATAAAATTAGTTCCACTTTTTGATCCAAATAGTTCATCTATCAGTAAAAATGACTTTTTTCACATCAAATATAATTTCATATTTAAAAATCATAGACTTCTCACAGCCCTGGTCCTGTCTACCTCTAAGATCTTATGTCAGGTCACTACCCTTTCATTAAGTGCTGAAAAATGCTATTTTTCACTCTGCCCAAGATGTACAGGTTCTAATCCTAGAACCTATGAATATGTAAATCCAGCAAAAAAGAATTTTACAGTTGTGATTAAATTAGGATCTTGATAAAGGGATACTATATTGGACTATCTTGGAGATGAAATGAAGTCATTGCAATCGTCCTTATAAGAGATATAGAGGTGGGTGAGTCAGAGAAAATGATTAAACAATGGACAGAATGAAAGAGAGAGACCAGGTAGTGAAGTTTGAAGATGTGAAGCTACTGACTAGAAAGACAGGAAAAAATCATTATTCTAGGATTCTCCTCAAGCAGGAGGCTTAAGGCTGGAAAAGATTAAGAACATAGGACCAGAATGATAGTACAGTGGGAAAATACAGCAAGGGAGGGTGCCTGCCTTGCACACAATGTATCGGGCATCCCGTTTAGTCCCCCAAAGCTCACCAGGAGTGATCCCTGAGAGCAGAGTCAGGGTAAGGGTTCTGAGCACTGCTGAGTGTGATCCCAAAAACAAATAGAATCTATGATTCATCCTTAATCTCTATAGAAAAATAATACAGCCAACACCTTAATTTAGGTCCAATAGGTCTAATCTTATACTTTTTCTACCACCAGATTTTTTAAGATAATATATGATGTCACTAAGTTTATAATGATCTGATACAATACCAGTAGAAATCTACCAAATTACAGAGCTCTGCCATATTTGCTTTCTTACTATTCCTAAAGTATATCAAGTTTGTGTGCCTTTGGGTCATTTTATACTTGTCATACAGGGGCAGAGATAATACAGAATTTAAGGCATATGCCTTGCTTGGAGCTGACCCCTTTCAATCCCCAGTACATTACAGACCATAGAGAGCATCACGCTCTGAGCAATTCCTGTGCGGACCAGGTAATCTCTGAGCAACACGTATCTTTAGGCCCTAAAATTGAACTAATGGTCAACTGGCCTAGGAACATCATCTGGACTGGCCTATAGGTCTCCTGAAAAACAATTATAGCCACACCTCCAAAAAAACACTTAAAAAAGTTTAATTGTGGTTTACCTATAACACAATACTCTTAGCTATCCTTTTCTTTTTTTCCTTTGGTTTTGGGTCACACCCGTTTGACGCTCAGGGGTTATTCCTGGCTAAGCGCTCAGAAATTGTCCCTGGCTTGGGGGGACTGTAAGGGACGCGCCAGGGGATCAAACCGCGGTCCTTCCTTGGCTAGCGCTTGCAAGGCAGACACCTTACCTCTAGCGCCACCTCACCGGCCCCTTTGCTATTCTTTTCTTTGAAAAGTTTATTCTCATATACTTTAATAATAAAGACTGATGCTTACTACATACATGTCAGGTTTTGAGCAGTATAAATAGAATCAAGTAAAGAAAAATAGCTATGGATTCTAAAAAATGTCATTTACTAGGATGGGGAAGAGTATAGGTAAATAAGACTTTGAGGTGAAATAGAAATGTGGTTTTGAACATCAAAGTCTAAGATGATAATTTTAAGAACTTTTAAGATTTTAAGAGAATCATTTATTGTTCTGCACACAGGAATATGTAAAACTTTACTACCAGAAAACTGTGATTACTATATTAATAAGCTTAGGTGAAGAAAAGAAAGAACGAAGAAAAGACAGAGATAACAGACTAGTTAGAAAGATAATCCAATAATGGGTATCAGTTCAGGACAGTCTAGGGAGGCAGTAAAAGTAGACAAATACTAAATGCATTTTAAGACAGAAATGCAAGGACTTGTGGTTAAATTGTATGTGAGGTTAAGAGAAGTCAGAAATATTCCAAAACTTTTGTCCTGAGCTGTATCTTTTAAGGATGAAGATGCTAAAGACAGACTCTGGATATTCCAAAATCCATATATAACTCAATAAAACAAAAAGAAATGATCCATGGGAGCTGTAAAAATGCTGAAATATGGGGCCCGGGAGATAGCATGGAGGTAAGGCATTTGCCTTTCATGCAAAAGGTCATCGGTTCGAATCCCGGTGCCCCATATGGTCCCCCGTGCCTGCCAGGAGCAATTTCTGAGCATGGAGCCAGGAGTAACCCCTGAGCACTGCCGGGTGTGACCCAAAAACCAAAAAAAAAAAAAAAAAAAAAATGCTGAAATGTGAAAACTGAACCAAAAGAGGGTGGTCCCAAGATGAATATCAAAATTTTAATAAGCAGGTCTTCAATGACCTTATTGGGAACAATTTCAGGACATTTAGGAAACATTCCAGCTACATTTAGTTTCAAGAAAGCTCTGATAGAAACAAAGGGATGATTAAGAGAGTATAGCTGAAAAAGCATGTGTTGTACTTATTTTTTAAAACAGAATTTAAAGCACGTTTATATGCTAATGTGAATAAGCTTCATAACTTTGGGGCTGTAGGGAGGAGTTTCAGTAACTGTTTCAAACGCCTGCAGCATTAAAGGCTCATTTCAGGTTCCAATGGAAATAGTCATTAGGGTTTTGTGTTCTCTTCTCTTGTCTCCCTCAGCCTGTTTTCAGGTTCAGAATACTGTTTTAACAGTCAACAGGTTTTCTTCACTTAGGTTATCCACTCAGAATGATTTCTGATTAAAATTCCTAAGATTACCCTGTGCTTAGTAGCCATCTGCATTACATCAGGTTGCCTTTATTTTCATTATCTGTAAAGATCTTTATTCTTGTAATTTATTAGGTCTCCCAACCCTTAGCCCTCTCTAACTCAACTATGAAAGGCAAGCAGTCTGTCTTGTATAGTTAACAGTCCTGTCCTAGGACTTGGAACTGCAGTAAGAAAAAGTAAATAAAAACTTATGATAGTGGAAAATAGACTTATGAAGTTATTAGTTTAAAACTTTTTTTAAATTTTTTTATTGTCACCAGGAATTACAGAGTTACTCACGACTACCCAGAAATACAATATTTCAACACCAATTCGTTCAACTCGGTCCACTTCCCCCCATCCAAGACTCCCACTTTCCAGGGGCAGGCAGGTTTTTTTTTGTTTTTGTTTTTGTTTTTTTTTGCTAACTTGCACCCTGCTGCAAACAGGGTTTTATTCTCCCTTTCAAGAGCTTCTCATTTCATTTTCCAGGCTGAACTCTTCCTTCCACCCCGCAGAGTGGCAACCCTTGCACCCATCAATGGACAACAAGTTTCCTAGAGAAGGCCCAGTTCTCAGATTCAGGTTCCAGCTGCAAACTTGGAACGAGGGGTCGAAAGAGACGGAATAGCAGAAAGGCAAATGCATGAAAAGTTTAAGGAAGGCAATTCAAGAAAAGTTTAAGAAAGAGATTTAATTGCGCATACGAATACTCCCTGAACTCTAAGGGTGCAAACGTGGCCTTTAAGGTTAACTAAGAGCAGAGCCGAAAGGCTGGGTCTGCGGCGTCCCTCCCACAAAACCGCTCAGACCCCACCAGAGTGGAGAAGGGGGGCAAGGCAGCCCCCAGCGACCCGCCGGCGCCGCACGCCGAGGGAGCCCAAGTTTGGCGTCAGCTGATCCGCACCCGGAAGCTATTCCGCCCCCCCGCCCCGAGCAGCCCGGAGACCCTCCCGCGGGCCTCCGAGGCGCCGACCACTCCCAGCCCGCCGCCCGAGTCCCGGCAGCGGGCGCCCGGGTGTGACGCGCCGGCCCCAGGACGCCGGGTTCGCTCGGCTCCCACTCGGGAGACCGGACCCAGCCACGCCGCCCTCCGCAGCCCCTCACCTGCTGCAACATGACGGACCCGGGCAGTCCCACTTCCGGGAGCCACGTCAGCCAAGCAGCCGCCGGGCGGGGACTGGCGCGACTCCGAGGAGCCACGCTGGAGGAGGCCGGGTCGGTTCCCACTTCCGCTTCCTGGTCTAGGCGGAAGAAATCACTCCGGGGGCGGGGAAAGGGGCGGGACTTCAAGCTAAATGGCACGGAATGGGAGGAGAACGGCAGCACCGATTGGGCCTCAAGTGTGAGGGGCGGGGCTACGGGAATAGGGCGTGGCTATAGAGACGGGGAGGTGTCCACAGGAGGGAGAACCGGGCCTGGAAAGATTTCGGCATGGTCTCCAGAGGGGCGTGGGCCTTGGCTTGGACTGGATTGCAGCTTTTTTACGGGACGGTTAAAGGTCAAGAAGAACAAGTAGGACTCCAGTTGAAGATTTGGACTCCCAGAGAATAGAATGAATGGGAAGTTTGAGAGTTTGAGGTTGAGAGTTTATGGAGTTGGAAAGTCTGGATTCAGCTCCTACTCTTAACACTTATATTTTTTTCTTCGTTCTTTTATATATATATATATATATACATATATATATCTTTATTTAAACATCTTGATTGTAAATATGATTGTAGTTGGGTTTCAGTCATGTAAAGAACACCCCCTTTACCAGTGCAACATTCCCATCACCAATGTCCCAAATCTCCCCCATCCCTACCCCACCCCTACCTGTGCTGTAGACAGGCTTCTACTTCCCTCTTTAATTCACATTATTATGATACCTGTCAGTGTATTTATTTCCTAACTGCACTCACTACCCTTTGTGGTGAGCTTCCTGTCATGAGCTGAACCTTCCAGCCCTCCTCTATTTTGTCTCTGAGAACTATATTGTATTTTAACTCATTGTGAAATCGCAATCAGAAAGGTCAATTCCTCTGCCTAGGGGAGAATCCAATCAGAGACATGATTAGATTTGAGGAAACTTCATTGGTAGAATAAGACTGATAACTAGACTGCAGCTAATTAGGTAAAATAGGGATTTATCTTTTCAAAAAGGTTAATTGATGGAGATCCCTCGGTTTCCATAATAATGGTTTCTCCTGCATATAATTCCAGCACCACAGCTAGCACCAAGATAGGGATTCTTGATAAAGGAGATAGTATCAAGGGATTCTTTGGTAAAGAACATAGTAAAATAATAGCCCATACAGGGGCAATATTACACTCACAAGTAAATTGCAGTTTACTTTAGAAAAAACTATGGCAGCATACACAAAATCAACATTACAATAAATAAGTAAAATAACAAGTAGAAATAAAAGCAGAATACCAGATTCAAATGCTTTCAAGCGCTTAACCAAGCAAAAAGTCAAGCAACTGAGCCAGGCTTTGATGTTATCTCAAGCAGAAAAGCTGAATGCATCTTTGTAGATACTAATTATGTCCCTGAGCAAGCCAAGTTTTGAGCCTCCCAGTTTTTAGTCAATGCAGGGTTGGAGAAGACAGTGGCTCCGCAAAAGGTCAGCATGACAGGTACATTCTTAGGTGGCCTGGGGCTACTATGTGTTGAAGTACTTTGTGAGGCTCATTTTTTTTTCTATTTCTCACCTAGATCATTTATGTTTTTTCCTCAACCATACATTCTTTGTTACCACATCATCTTATTTATGTCTTCTTGACCTAAGCCTGGTGTAGCTATTCTTACTAAATCAAGTTCAGTAGCTTGTGTTTTTATCACTAATCATCCATTTGTCCTTTATTAGCAAACAATTTCAAAACATGCTTTCTGCTGCCTCCTCAAAACAACTTTTAGGTTGCAGACATTTTTCTCAATGGGCCCGGTCTGACATAATTTCAGTCATTTTATAAATTCAGTTTTTGTGCTCAATCGAGACAGGCATGCCTGTCTGCATGATTACCTAAGCAGTTTTTATAAAGAGAAGAGAGATACCCATTTTTTGGAAGAGTAAATGGCACACCGTTAATAGCCAAATTGACTTCCTCCTAGACTAGTTTTAGGAGCCTTAAGTATAAAGTCTTTTAGAGATCTAAGTTAAAGATAGCTAATTTTTTGTTTATTTATATTTGGACTTTGCTTGCTCTTATTATAGTTTATCTAACATGGTTATAATACTGTTAATACTTATAGTTTTGATGTACAAAGTTAGGACACATCACTGTCATCCAAGTTCCCAAGACCCCCTTTTACAGTCTTTAGGTCACTTCTAGACTGTCTTTGCCTTCCTCTCACCCACTCACTGCTGTTGCTGTTTAGTAATCCCAGTTCTATAATCCAAGGCCAATGGTTTACCATCTTTTGATACTGTCCAGTCCATTGTTTTGTTTCTCTGTATAACACATATGAATGAGATCATTCTATATTTGTTTTCCTGATTTATAGTGCATAATTTGCAGCTCTACATTGCAGTTTCATTCAAATTGCAGTAAACTACATCTTTTCTTATAGGTGCCGAGTATTCCATTATGTATACACACCACAGCTATATTTTAGGATGTTTCTTCTTTAATTTAGATAGTATTTATTATATAAGCATTTTGAAATCATTTTATGCCAGTATCAAAATATAGAAATTATAAATTTAAAAATCACAAAGACATTACTAGAAAAGAAAAGTATATCTTGGTATTTTTGAATATTTATATCAAACTCATCTGTTTAAATCAAGAGGAAGTAAGTCTTATAGCATTTTGAAAAAGTTATCTACATAATTCATTATAAATAATTATATATTTAAATGATTATATGAAAAAGAGACCAATAACTCATATCCAGTTATGAAGCAAACTTAGAATTTAGAACTAACTAATCATCTTCAATATGATTAAAAAGCAGCTATTTTAAAAATCAGCTAATATGGGGCCAGAGCAATAGCGCAGCAGTGAGGCATTTGCCTTTCATGGGGCCAACACAGAACGGACTCGAGTTTGACTCCAGGTATCCCATATGATCCTCCGAGCCTGCCAGGAACTTTCTGAGCACAGAGCCAGGAGTAATACCTGAGCACAAACAAACAAAAAAAAAAAAAAAACCATCAGTTAATATCATAAAAAATATTTAATGCAATATTTTTTTCTTTTTTTCTCTTTTTGTGGGTCACACCCGGCAGTGCTCAGAGGTTACTCCCGGCTCCATGCTCAGAAACCGCCCCTGGCAGGCACCGGGATTTGAACCCATGACCTTTTGCATGAAAGGCAAACGCCCCACCTCCATGCTATCTCCCGGGCCCCAACAATATTTTATTTTTGTTTGGGCTTATTCCTAGATCTACATTTAGGGATCACTTCTGATGGTGCTCAGAAACTGAACCCTGGTTGCCCACCCTTACAAAGCAAGCACTCTATCTACTATATTATCTCTCCAGCCCTTAACATTATTGCAGAATTTAAGAAAAGGGAATGTTAGGCAATGTTAAAATTATCACCATTCATACACAATTCTTCACTCAAAAACTAAAAATTATAAAAAAATTATACAGTATTGAGGCCAGAGAGATAACACGAAGGTAGGGTGTTGGCCTTGCATGCAGAAGGATGGTGGTTTGAATCCTGGCATTCCATATGGTCCCCTGAGCCTTCCAGGAGCAATTTCTGAGTGTGGAGTCAGGAGTAACCCCTCAGGGCTGCCGGATGTGTCCCAAAAACTAAAACAAAAATAAAATTATTCAGTATTAAATAAGTGATTCAACAATATCAGGACCCGAAGATTAATATAGTGATTCTCTCTGGTTTGTTTGTTTGTTTGTTTGTTTTTATTTTTGGGGGGAATATAAGGATGACACAGCAGCACTCAGATGTTACTCCTGAGTCTATGTTCAGAAATCACTCCTGACAGCTCCAGGGACCATATGGGATGCCAAGGCTCTAACCTGGGTTGATCATGTACAAGGGAAATGTCATACCTGCTTGTTATTGCTCCAGCCCCATCTCTCTGGTTTTGTTATTTTTTAAATATTCTTTTTTGTTTTTTTTGTTTTTGTTTTTGGGTCACACCCGGCAGTGCTCAGGGGTTACTCCTGGCTCCATGCTCAGAAATTGCTCCTGGCAGGCACGGGGGACCATATGGG
>PVKC010003694.1:0-38114 GCA_004027635.1 Crocidura indochinensis | reverse complement strand
TTTTTTTTTTTTTTTTTTTTTTGGTTTTTGGGCCACACCTGTCGCTACTCAGGGGTAACTCCTGGCTATCTGCTCAGAAATAGATCCTGGCAGGCATGGGGGACCATATGGAATGCTGGGATTCAAACCAACCACCTTAGGTAATGGGTTGACTGGGTTCCGCTGCTTGCAAGGCAAACACTGCTGTGCTATCTCTCCAGCCTTTTATACCAAAACCCAAAGCAATTTTTCTTTCCCTCTATTATATATATATATATATATATATATATATATGGATTCTGGATGATAGATGCAACGGCTGCAGCTTTGGCAGTGTGGGGTCTTGGTTTGCCCTGTCTTTCTGAGAGTGCAGCTTTCTACTGCCTAGCTAGTGTACCCATGATTTTTTTAAGCACACTGGAATACCATATATTCGATATACTGGGGATCAAGCCTGGGTCATCCATTTGTAACACAAATGTCCTACCATTATACTAAGGTTCCAGCACTAGACTTTCTTTTCTTTTTTTTTCTTTTTTCTTTCCATTACTCAGGGGTTACTACTGGTTCTACTCTCAGAAATCGCTCCTGGCAGGCTCGAGGGACCATAAGGGATGCCGGAATTTGAACCACAGTCCTGCATGCAAGGCAAATGCCTTACCTTCATGCTATCTCTCCAGCCCCTAGACTTCCTTTTCTTAATAAGTTTCATTAGTTCCTTAAACACTTTCCCAAATATTTTTTTAATGTTTTTTTTTTTTGGTTTTTGGGCCACACCCGGTGACACTCAGGGGTTACTCCTGGCTATGCGCTCAGAAGTCGCTCCTGGCTTGGGGGACCATATGGGAAACCGGGGGATCGAACCGCAGTCCATCCAAGGTAGCACAGGCAAGGCAGGCACCTTACATCCAGCGACACCACCCAGCCCCTAATGTTTTTAAGAAAGAACTATTTTTGTTTCTATTTTTTTTTCAAGGCCACTCTATGACTTGGTTAATAATACTTCAGAATGGACTTTAAACCACTTTAATGTGACATTTATAACCTGTTAGATGATGTCACCTTTAGTTTTCAAAAAAATCTTACCATGTTCTTGGCATTTTTTTTTTGGTGGGGGGCAACACTCAGTGACTTTCAGGGGTTACTGCTGGCTCTGTGCTCAGGAAGTTCCTCGCTCGGGGACCATATGTGATGCTGGGGGCGCGAATTGCGGTCCGTCCTATGTTAGCGAATAAAAGGCAGACACCCTACCATTTGTTCCACTACTCAGGCCCTTTGACTTTGTATTTTTGATCCAACTGAGAGTAGTTGCAGATGTGAAAAGATCAATAGCAAGTTTTCCAATGGGAGAGAGAGATAAAACTATCTTCCTGAATTAACTTTGCTTTGTTTAATGTTACAGTGTTTTGAGTATCCACAAAGAATTCATATAAGAGAATGGATAAAATTTGATAAATAAATTGGATGTTGCTATACCATATGTGTACTTCTGAGAACCACATAGTGATCATTGAGCATAAAAATAAGAGTAAGCTCTTGGACACAGTTTGTAGTAGTTTATAATGAATAAATAAAATAAAAAAGAGATTAGTAATCATATGTAAAGTCTTTCATCAAAAAGAAGGGGCGGCGGAGAGATAGCATGGAGGTAAGGCGTTTGACTTGCATGCATAAGGACAGTGTTTTGAATCCCGGCTTCCCATATGATCTCCCAAACCTGCCAGGAACTATTTCTGAGCACAGAGCCATGAATAACCCCTAGGCACTGTTGGATGTTATCCAAAAACAGAAAAACAAAACAAAAAAAATGAATTCAAAAATATTTCAGGGGCTTGTGTGAAACATTGTGTCAAAAAGAAAAATGAAAGATGAGAGATTGAAAGGATAATAGAATATTAAAATGCATTCCAATTGATCGAAATGTGAATCACTTTGACTGATACCACTTTTTAATGCCCCTTCCCCAAAGTGTAGAGTATCTAAATACAATAGGTCTCATTTCTTTTGATCTTTTATTTTTGGTCCAAATCCACTGGCTTCTTGTTTTGTAAAACTATTTTATTGGAACACATCTATGCCTATTTTTGTATTGTCTATGGTTGCTTTCAGGCTACAAAAGCAGAGCTGAGTTGCTGCAATAGAGATTATATGGTTCAGAAAACACAACATTTTTATTATTTGAATTTTTACAGAAAGATTTTCTGACTCTTGTTCAAACTGTATGGCCTTCACACCTCTTAAGGAATAAATATGTTTTATATATCTAATGAAATACATGAACACACAGAGAAAAGAGTAAGTCTTGGAAAATAGTTCTTTCAATAATATTTCTTGACATTTTATTTTACTGTTTAATATTATTTTTTTAAACTCTGAAAAATGTGATTTAAACCTAGTTTCTTTAAGTGCTTCTCTATTCTATTATTCAAGAACAAGAAAACAATATTTTCAGAAAATATCAGTCATTTGTTTATTGAGTTTTACAGCATGTTTAACATAAAATGTAAGCTGCATTGCCTTTTCCAATATTATCTAGCACTGGAAAAAGAAATCATCCACCTGACATATTTCCGCAAGGTAAAGGATTGAAGGAGACAACATTCATGCTATTTGAACAATGGGATGTTTCTAACCTAATGACTTAAAGTTGTTTCAGGATTACCTTAAGAACTTAGTTAATTTCAAATGGATATCTTACATTCCCAAGAATCTGGTCCAATTCCATTTGTATTCATTGCTTTTTTATTTTTTGATGTTGGCAAGGTCTTAATATATAACTTGTAAAGAAGAGATTCTAAATAAAATGTACACAAGAACCACTGTCAAATAAATTTTTTACTTTTCCCCATTTATTTTTCAATCCTCTCACTTATTGAACTTATTGAATAGTCTGTTGAGACTTTTTTTTTTTTATTCTAGCCCAGTGTTAGCATCCAGATAGAATGATATTTTTATAAGGCCTACTGTGAGACAGGAAAGATAGAAATTAATCAAACAATCACATCTCTGATAAAAGCTATAAAGCTGAGAAATAGGTGCTGTGAAGCATATAATAGGGCAATTTGACCTAGTCAGAGAGGTCAGTTGAGACTTCCTTGGGGGAAGTAATGAGTGAGCTGATATGAGTGAGAAGGAATTCATGAACTGGAGAGGGCAGGAAGGAGTACACTTCACAGTGGGTTTTGTTTGTGTCTTCACAGAAATATACTCTAGTTTTCTCAAGAATAGAATTTGTGTCCATTTTTTTTACTATTGATGATATTTTAAGTTAGTCATTTTTCTTTTTCTTCACTGTTTTTTAATAAGAAAGGGAGCATATTTTATGATGTCTTTGTTTCTCCTAATTTTCCATATTTTCAGATATGTAGAATCTATTCTGCTCAAATGAATAAAGTCCTAGACAGTTTTGTTAAGCAGTACTGTAAATCAACATGAGGATCTGACCTTGGTTTTCAATCAGTCTATATTTTTGGTTTGGAAATGCTTCCTTGTGAAGCTTATAGGTTGAGAGTCACTGGCCTTGGATTTATAGTTGCATTTATTATGACAGGTTTAGAGTTTAGAGTGATAGCCAGGTAAGGCCATGGTAAGAATGAATTTTCTTGTTGATATCTAAAATTTTATTTTTTTCCAACTATAAAATTATCTTTTGGGAAAATGGAAGGCAAATGATAGCTTTCATTTTTGCACACTTATGGGATACTCATAGATTTCTCCTTTCTTGATAACAATAGAAATGAGACAACACATTTCAATTTATATAGTGTTTTTTTAAGCTATGTTCATATGTGAAGAATTCATTGGCTAAGTAAGGAAGCTGTATAGATAATAATTTTACTGCAAGAAAATTTTCAAAATTCTAATTTGTATATAAAACTATAACAGTTTGCTAAGTTCAGAATTGACTATATAGGCAGTTGGATGCATTATTGAGGAAAAAATAAGTGATGTAAAATCTGTAAGGTTACACTTATAATTTTAATTTTTTATGTATTTATTGATAATATATGCTATTTTGATTATTTTAATAGAAAAATGAATGAAAAGATTGATGAAAACTATGTTCCAAGTGAGAATGTTGTAAAACTCATATATGAAAAGAGGAATTTAAATAAAATCATTTAAAAATATTATGTATCCTGGCTTCTTCCTGAAATGCAGAGATTTATAATTAAAGAATTGTTTTCAGACACAAAAGAGAAAAGAACTGGAAGTTAGAGCTCGCCTCATGAAGCTCACCACCAATAAGAATGAGTTTAGTTAGAGAAATAACTACATTTTGAACTATCCTAATAATGAGAATGTATGAGGGAAATAGAAAGCCTGTCTAGAGTAAGGGCAGGGGTTGGGTGGGAAGGAGGGAGATTTGAGACATTGGTGATGGGAATGTTGGGAATGTTGCACTGGTGATGGGTGGTGTTCTTTACATGACTGAAACCCAAACACAATCATGTATGTAATCAAGTTGTTTAAATAAAAAAAAGAAAAGAAAAGAAATTTAACTTCCAAATGACTGAACAGTATCAGAATAAATTAAGTGATTTAGAAACGTGTTTTATCTAGATAATTTTATTAAATGTGTTATTTTACTCACGTATGAAGGTACTATCAGAAAGTTTGCCTTATACAAATCAAGACTGATCTTTGCCTAAGTCCTTGAATTCTTTGAAAACGTTTCCGATTGTCATAGAGAACTAAAAACAGCAGATGGCGCTAGGCTTCTGTCTCTAAAAATAAGTGAGGCGCTTATTCCTCAGCATCTACTTATTACCATTCATTTTAAGGGTTGAAAAGGGGTGTTCAGAGAAAAATCTTTGTTAGCACAAAGCCCTGTGTTTGTGACGGATAAAATTACATTTTTGGTTCATTCAAAGACTAGTTAGTAAACTCTGAATTTTGCAAGTGAACTCACAGAATGGCGGTGCAGGGAGAATCCTTCATTTATTGGCTAACTAGGTATACTCATTTTCTTGCTATCAGTTCATTGATGTTCTATATGGGAGCATGGAAAAAGCAGTCGGTAGTTTTATGCATTTTGAAGGGAGAATAAAATGGCTGGGTCTCTCTGGCTTGCTTGTTCACAGATTTTGTAAGCCAAGGAAACAGATACTACGGTTGTTTGTAAAATCGGATCCAAACAAAGGAAGAGAGCCAGGATGCTCTCCTATAACATTGACACATGTACTGCACTCTGGAAAAAGGATGCGACTGCAAAAGAAGGCTTTAGTTTAGCATTTCAATTCTAAAATGGATGGTCCTATTTAATTTTTCACACACAATATCTTTCCTCGCCAAAGAATAGATTAATATTAATAATCTTACTTATGTAGCAGCTTCAAAAGGAAGCAGCAACAAGGATATTTCTAAAGCAGATTGCAGTCATTTCGGCTGGTATAGAAAATTCCTTACCCACACTGACAGAAATTGTATTGGTAATTTCTTCTGATAAAAAAGAAAAAACAAGGAAAAAACCTATTGCTTTAGTGAGAATCTGTGTCATCCCTTGTTACTTGTGAACTCTTGAAGGGAATAATAGGTGGAGTGATTAACAATTGTAATGATAAAAAAAAAAACAATTACAACGAGGAATTAGTATCTCAGATAACCTGAACCTAATAACAATGGCTTTTTTTTTTTTTTTTTTTTTTTGCCACTGGACTCCTAGATTTATCTTGTAAAAAACAGTTCTGGAATGAACTACTGACTATCCCCCATGAAGAGTTCCCTCAGGAGCCAGAGAGATAGCATGGAGGTAGGGCATTTGCCTTGTATGCAGAAGGAAGGTAGTTTGAATCCAGGCATCCCTATGCTCCTCCGAGCCTGCCAGGTTTCTGAGTGTAGAGCCAGGAGTAATTCTTGAGCGCTGCCAAGTGTACCCCAACCCTCCCCAAATAGAAGAGTTCCCTCAATTCCAGGATTAAATGATCAAGAAAAGGCAAGACTAGACATAGATATGCTTGCTCTACAATGATTATCAAGTTGTGAACCAAATCTATTAGATTTTTTTTTAGATTCAATATGCATAAATATGAGGATTTTTTTCTCTTAGGCAGTGTAGTACAGAAGATATACAGAAGGTATATTAATTGCAGTTTTAGTACTTGTTTTTATTTTGCCTTTTGTTATAGAAAAAGTGTACAGATACTAGTACACTTTTATACATATAAATATACACTTTATATATATAAATTGTTTCTTTCAAGATGTATGGCATTAAAGATGACCCAAATGAACAATTTTTCTGTTTGTTATCCAGTATTTGGATACATTATTGGGGAAAAAGGTCCAAAGTAGACGCAGGGAGAACATGGAAATCTTAATTATTCTGTTTTATGTTTTATCCATTTCCAAACTACTATCTACATTCAGGATAATAGCAGCCAATAAACGAGTGTCTTTTACAAAGATGCAGGCATGAATAGTATTAATAATGGTGCAGTATGATATGAACTTCAATGGAGTTAGAACTATAATGGTTCCTTAGCTCAATCATAGTTATTAACTTAGAGAATTTAAATTAAAGTTAAATCTTTAACTAAAATACATAAAAGCCATTTTCTCTGCTAGGAGAGTATGAGCCAGGAAAAGGCCTACTTTAGAAAAAGTACATGTGACTTTCTTTTGTCTAAGATATGATTCCACATCTGGTCAGTACAGGGATGCAGGGATTAGAAAGGAACAAAAAGAAGATAATAAGGAGATTTTGGCTAGTGTAAAGTTATTCTCATAATTTGACTTAATAGTATGTCTGAAAATTGTACTATTCACCTTCTTCTGGAATGCAGATATTTTCACATCCAGACACTAAGATATATTTAATGATAAATGAAAATATGTAAATTTAGATATTTAGAAAATACTCAACATGCATTTTCTCCACTCAGAATTGTAACTGTGCTCTCTCTCTCTCTCTCTCTCTCTATATATATATATATATATATATATAATACATACATGCACACATGCACACGTAGAGAGTGAATTTAGTTCATGAGCTGGTTTAAAATTTGTTTCACTCTATTATTTTGATAAGTCGCTTATATGTCTCTGGTGTAAAATACTTTGAATAACCCTTATTTGTAAAGCTCTTGGAGATCGTTGGTTGAAAAATGCAACTGACTGAAAGCAGGTTCCAGAGCCTTACATTTGAGAGACATAAAATTTATCTACACTGTCATAAATACAGAAATTATTTTATACAGAGATACGGCTCCTTCCTTTTGTAAACACCTTAAGATAGGTGCTTCAAATAAATCTTAGTTCAGTAGAAAAATTGGTTGCAATAATAACATATATACTGATCATTTAAATAAACATAGCTTTCTTTTTTTGTCCTAGAGTAAAAAAGCCTTTGATATAGTTCTTTATGAGTTAACTTTTATATTTCTGGTACATTGCAGTAGATAAACTCATATAGTTTTATTTGGTGGGGAGAGAGGAATATATATTTCTTGATAGTATAAATTTATATTGAATTTATATTGTTAAACAGTTTTTATTGTTATGGTATGACTGAATTCATCAATCAGAGAAAAAGAAGCTTTATAGCTGCTAGGATTTATTTTTTTTATAACCTATCAACAAGAAAGTAAAGGTGTTTTAAAGAAAGAAAAAAGAAGCAAATTAAACATCCTCAGTTTCAACTTAACTTTTCCAATCAGAGCAAGTTCTCTGAGCAGGTGGATAAAAGACACTCTCAGAATTGTAAACTTGAGGAAGAGCTCTGATGAAAAATACATCACAAATGACTAACAACTTATAAATGAAAATTGGGTGACTTTTAGGTAGAGACTATTCACAGACTTAGATGCAGCTTTTGACCTTTTTTAATGGAAGTTTTAAGGGAGGTCTGGAGGTGATGAAGGGTCATTCAACTGATGTCAATGACTCCCAAGTGGTACTTTTGGTGGAATTCTGGCATGTTGAAGGATGGTGGAGAGGGTACATCAATCAAGAATAGAAGTCAACTCCCTGGTCAATCTTTGTAGCAGTTCAGATACTGCACAAGTACAGGAAATCTGTTTGTTTGTTGAATTTGAGTTTTTATTAAGATAATGTGATCTTATGCTTGGTTAGATATGATATTTTAAAGCCCATGAGTTGTGCTATCATATTAGGGATAACACAAAGACATATGTTTTCACCTAAAATAGTTTTCTATGTTTAATGTGATAACATTATCAAAAATATATATTTGGAATAAGGACATAATAAACACCAATTTTTGCAAATTTCATTTGCTGTTAATGTATAGGAAAAGCTGGAGAGTACAAACCATAAATCTCTGTGTGAAAGTTATGTTAGAGTTATGGTTATATCATTGATTATATTCTTTCTCAATTATACAGTTTGGGGAAGAAAGCATAAGCAATTATTCATGGAAGATTACTCTCATTTTATATTTGGCCAGCAGTAGTAAGTGGTTATTAAGAAATCAAATTCCAATTGTTTTTCTAAATAATACTTTGTGATACCTTTGCTTACATTATTTGATTTGTGATTTCCCATTTACCATTTGATAAAAGTGATTACACCTAGAGAAGATTTTTAAATATATCTCACTGCCTTATTTAAATTATACTATGAATATAATTTAAATGCATGCATATTATTAATGTGATTCCATTGCCAGCCTATCTATTTCTCTTGTTTAATCTAGATATGCATAATTATAAACCATGCTAATAAAATCACTTTATATGTGCTATCATATATACACAACTTAGCAAGAAAATATTAAAATTTTGTGATAAACAATTACACCGTTTATGTAAAAGTCACAAATATATCTAAAAAACTAATATTCTATTTTAAAGAAATATACTTGTTATGTGAATAATACAATTTAGAATTGGTAAAGAAATATCTTTGATTAGCAATGTAATTTCTCAGATAAAAATCTCTTATCAATGAAAACTGATATAAATAACATACTTGAATATTGAGAAAATTTATATAATCATCTCACCAAATATTTTGAAATGATATATTGAAATCAATAAAAAGTAAACTATGATGGAGTTTTATAAGCATATACTATAATAATATCTTATTATTATCTGTATGAATTTAACATAAATAAGAGGAAATTAATGAGAACATTCCTGGTGGTGCTCAGGTGACCACATGAGGTGCTAGGGATCAAATAGAGGCAGTTGTGTGTGTGGCAAGCACCTTATTTCCTGTACTACCTCTGTCCTAAAGCAGTTTGAAATGAAGTTTGACTGTATCAGCACTGAGATATTTCATTTAAGAACCAAAAGCCACATCTCTTATAATCTTAAATCTTTCAGTTGATATTCTGATTTGTCTATTCATCTTTATCTATTGTTTGTGCTCCTAACACAATTGTGTCTATCTAATCATTTGAATAGTATCCAAGTAAAATAGGACATATTGAAAAAAATATCATAGTAGCTTAGAAGACCATAGCTCCTCAAAGTAACTTTGTACTTCTGTAACAGAAGAACATTTGCTATTCATGTAGACTCTGAAAAATGACCATTAAATTATTATATTTATTTATTAAATTGACTGAATTCAATTTTAGGTAGCCAAAAGAATAGATCAACTATTAAAGTACATTCTGCAAAAATTGCTCACATTAGAGAAGAGAAATAAAATGATGTAGGAAAGGAGACAAGACCGAACTAGGGAGAACAAAGAAAATAGAAGAGAAAGAAACAGAGTGATCTTTGTGAAGTGACAAGTATCCTTAAGATAGGTGCAAATTCAGCCTATTTAGAATAAAACAATAAGGATAATTAGTATAAAATGTCTGAACTGGACACTTAAGGATTTTAGAATGAGTTGAAATTTCATTTAGTGATCAGAAAAAGAAGCACAAACAGAAAAAGAAAATTAAATCAAGGGAAGATATTTGATTGTTTAATTTAATTTTATATTTATTTTAATTGAGGTTATGTTTGTTTATAAGAGTAAGAAAATGTAAATATAAATATATAGATGTATATATTTTAAAATATTTTCATATATAAATATTTATATATTTTAGGGTAAACTGCTACAGCAGAATACGAACATGCAAAGTGTTATACTCTCTCCACTGGAATTCATAGAACTTTACTCTTTCTTTCCTGCACATTAGGTAAACTAGGTATTTTCAACCATCTAAAGATTCGTTCTCTTGGATACTATTTATTCTATTGCTTTGTCAATTCATTTGCTTTTTATATCATAAAAGAATGATATTATCTATGCCACATTTTTGTCTATTCATCTGCAGGGAACTTGGGTTTGTTTTAACATCTTGGCTATTTTTACTGATTTTTGAATAAAAATATGTGAGCATATATGTTTCCAGCTTAGTCTTGTATGTGTGCACATGTTCACATTCATGTGAGTATGTGTGTGTGTGTTTGGTATATAATTAGGTGTGAAATTGATAGTATCAATCCATTTTTTGAGAAATCTATTGTTTTTTTAGGGAACATATGACATTTTGCATTTCCCTGAAGAGTAAAGGAGGGATCCTCTTGATCCCTAGTGTCCTCTTGATTTATTGTTTCTGGATTCTTGATAAAAGCAAGCCTTACTGTTGTGCCATTGTCATTCCATTGTCATTTTGAACTTTAATTGTTTGATTATCAGTGATATTATGCATTATTATGTGCATAATAGATAGCTGTATGTCTTCTTTTTACAGTTTATCCTCAAGTAGTATTCAAAGGCCCTCAGGGACATTATTGGTAATCAGTTAACTGCCCAATTGTCCTATATGAATTTTTACTCAATCCCAGGAATGTGATTTAACAAAGACCTAGTTCTGGGACCCACCAGGATTCTACTCAGCAGTGTTCAAAAGTTTTTGCAGTGCTGCGAACCTAATAAAAGATAAAGTGTGACTCATCTCTCTCTGAATTATCTACCCAGTCCTGAATGTTTTTAAAAATGCTTCTGTTCAGTTCACCCTACTTCTCAACCACTTTTTTAATGTGCCAGGGATTGAACTAGGCTTGATCACATGTAAAATACATACCTCTAAACCCTTTGCACTTTCTCTAGCTCCTAGGATATTTTTTTGTTTTAATTATATTTATATTCATAGGGTCAATTCTTTTTTTTTGGGGGGGGGCTCACCCATTTGATGCTCAGGGGTTACTCCTGGCTAAGTGCTCAGAAATTGTCCCTGACTTGGGGGGACCATATGGGACGCCGGGGAATCAAACCGTAGTCGCGATCTTTCCTTGGCTAGCGCTTGCAAGGGAGACACCTTACCTCTAGCGCCACCTCGCAGGCCCTCAATTCTTTATTTTGATGGAATCCCATTTTTTTTAAATTGGCTTTTATTTCTTCCCCACTGCTATTGAATTACCCAGTGCACCATGGGAGCCTGAATATCACGCAGGTTTTTTCCTATGTTTTTTCAACAAGTTGTATAGATTACAGTCTAGCAACTAAACCTTTATTAATTTTTTGTGAAGACATGATAATTTATTTATTTTGCTTTTGGGAACACACTCGGAAGTGCTAGGGGATTAGTTCTTGCTCTGCACTTACGGATCACACCTGGTAGAATCTGAAGACTCTATAGGGTATAAGAAAATTCAACCTAGCTCAGCTGTATGCAAGACCTTGCCCATTGTACTGACTCTCTGACACTCAATGAGCTCTTTATATGAGCATTTTAGTTTGACAATTTAAAATATATTATATTTTTCTTAACTGAAGGATTATTTGTGCAAATATAGATATCTTGATTTTTTTCTGATATCTTGGAGTGGACCTGATTTTTAAGTTTTGAGGGATAATGTGTCCATAATAATAATATACTATAGGCCATTTCAGTGATATTAACCCATTGGCATGACATTGACAATTTGATGCACAAGTCCACTAATGTGGTTCTGCTTGGGTCAGGTAGTGCTAAAGGCCACCATGGTCATTTGTTTAGCTATTGGGTCCATCAGAACCATAAATGGTTGTGCTCAGAGTGTCAGGCAGAGCTATATACTGAACCTAGAGCTTAGAGTATGCAAGGCCCTGTGATATATCTTTTGCCCCAATATGTCATTTTATTTTTTGTTTGTTTGTTTTTTGGGGGTCACATCCAGCACTAATCAGGGGTTACTCCTGGCTCTATGCTCAGAAATCACTCCTGGCAGGCTCAGGGGACCACATGGAATGCTGGGATTCGAACCACCGTCTTTCTGTATGCAAGGTAAATATCCCACCTCCATGCTATCTTTCCAGCCCCAACCCAATATATAATTTTAACAATGATTGACCACTCAACTTTCTGCCTATTGTATGGGTTAGTTTCACATAATTATTTTTTTTTCACCACCGCCGGCAGCGTGCCGGTGCCGCTGGCTCTCAATTTCACATTATTTTTTAAGATGTCATTATGACTTCAGTGTTGGAATTATTTCTTTGGAATTTATCATAGTGGATAGACTAAGGGTGATGAAGAGAGAGCAATCACAGAGTTGTCAGTGGGAGAGCTTTAAAAAAACATACTTAAGAAAAATGAAAGACATTTTTAGTAGTATTTCAGAGATAAGAGAGATGAGGGCTGGTAGGTGAAGCCCATGATATGAAACTCACTACATAGAGTGATGAGTGCAGTTAGAGAAATAATTACACTGAGAACTATCATAACAATGTGAATGAATGAGGGAAGTAGAAAGCCTGTCTGGAGTACAGGTGCGGGTGGGGTGGGGAGGAGGGAGATCTGGGACATTGGTGGTGGGAATCTTGCACTTGTTAAGGTGTGTGTTCTTTACATGACTGTAATTATACAACTACAATCATATTTGTAATCACGGTGTTTAAATAAAGATTATTTAACAATAAAATGATTAAAAAAAGAAAAACATACTAGAGAATTATTTCTTAAAATGTGTGACACCAACTTTAGGGGATACTGGAATGATAAGAGGGGAAGATAAAAAATAGCTTAGATACAATGGGAAGTGGTAACTGTATAAACACACACACACACACACACACACACACACACACACACATATATATATATATATATATATATATATATATATATATAAACATAGTTTTTTTTTTCTAAAACTGGGAATTAGGTCAACTAAGTTTTCTAAACTGAGACCTAGAAGGAAACCTGTAGGCTACACCTCTGACTCTGCAGTCTCTCCTAACCTCCAACTGTATCAGAATTTTATCTTACATTCTCCACATCTAGACTATGGCCAGATTTCTGACCCATTTCTTATTATTTTTAGCTTTTTTTAAAGGAGGTAGATAACTCAGATGGCCCAGTTACTGCTACTTTAAAACACAAAAAGTCAATTTTTCGGTCTCAGAACTTAATCTTGCTCACAGGATAGTCTTTATCTCCATATTCATATTCATCAATATTATGCTGTATATGTGCATAGATCCTCTGGCCAACCAAGCTGGTGAAGATTTAGTGTTCTAGTATTATTTCTGATTGTGTTTGAATGGGAATAATTTCTTTTTCTTTTGATAGATTTTTTTCCACCATTTTTCTCAGAATTTTCATCTTATTATTAATGACAAAAAGTTGCAGTGGCATGAATTTTGATTGCTGTCACTATTAACCATATACATACTGGACAAAACTTTAAATTCAAACTATCTTGGGTTTAATAATTATTTCTTAAGTATTTGTCCTGAAATAATAGATGAAGTAATAATTTTACTTTTTACAGTGTATGTTTTTGTTTTGGTGCTTCCGAATCTTCAAAGGCATTTTGATGGGAAATCAGATTGGCTCTCTTAGATATTGCTAGCCAGTAGCTGTTATGGATTGAGTGACCGTGCTCAATAGTTTTATTTGATTATAGATGTTTTTCCTTACTGTTGCTCCAAAACAGCTCATAGAGGAATATCAACCTTAAAATTTAACTTGTGCAATCTTGCTAAGTACTTTTAAAACAAAGTTTTTAAGTTTCAGTTTGTATTCATTTTATTTGTAAGTTGACCCTATGTTCACCTTAATACTCTTTCTTTTTGGCTTTTCTCCCAGACCTATTTTACTTTCGCCAGTTTAGCTGCTATAGATCTTAACTTTTACATTCTGTTCCAAGAACTATTCCATCAATCCTTGAAAGTTGCTCAGTCTGCACTTTCCCCAACTGTGATTTGTCACAAATTGCCACCAGTCTATGAGTTTGGTCCATCTTATCAGAAAAACCTACCGAATCAAGGAGGAAATGTTGTTTACATTGATTTAAGCATTACCAATGAATATTCAGTCTTCTGTTTCCTTGCTACTTATCTATAATAGAAAGAACAGAAAATCAATGAAAGGTCATGGATGTATTTGAAATCTAATGACTATATATTAATATAAAGTTATTCTAATTTTCTAGACATTTCCCCACCTAGCATTATTTTAGTACTGCATTAAAAGAAAGTGAAGCAATTTTTTTTTGTTAAAATTCACCTTGCTATGTTTGTAGTTTCTTGCAAGATACCATTTAAATAAATATTTAAAATTTTAAATAATATAATAAATCATTACACTTTTAGTTAACCAAAATATCTCTGCTTCCAAGAAAATTAATTAAAATCTATATCAAAATACATTAGTATTTGTGTTTGTTGTAAAAGTTGAGGTTCCATGAAATTATTTGGAATGTCGCTGAAAACTATATAAAAGAAAAACCAGCTTCAAAATACAATTTGGTTATTTGAGAATTGTGAACTTGAGAATTGTACAAGAGATTTTCTATTATAAGATGAAGATAAATGCGAGGAAATGCTTACAGAATATAACGGTTACAGGGTATTGGAGAATATAGGGAAAATAGCACGAGAAAATGTTCACATTTACTGTACATGAAGGATTTTTGAAATTAGAGTGTGTAATACTTCATATTAAATTAATCCCTTTATATGTATTATTAATTAATGATAAACCTTGTTTTTGTTTTGTTTTGTTTTGGGGCCACATCGGTGACACTCAGGGGTTACTGCTGGCTATGCTCTCAGAAATTGCTCCTGGCTTGGGGGATCATATGGGACACCAGGGATCAAACCGAGGTCTGTCCTGGATTGGCTGCGTGAAAAAAAAAATGACAGCTGTGCTATCGCTCTGGCCCAATCCATGTTTTTGATTTGAAAAACAGATCACTGGGGAAGTTTGGGAGATTAATGAGGTGGATTAGAGGAGGACAAAGGAATAGTGGTAGCTATACACTGTTTTTACACATAAATTTCATAAGATTAATAGTATTGCAACTAAGGTACTAATCTATAATAAAAATAAGACATGAATTTAAAACATGAGAAAAAAAGGAAAAGTAATGGTAAAAATGGTTGAACTTGATACTTCTTTAATTTAGTCTACTATTGAAACTGAAATAGTGATAAGCTTTGTGAGTGTTGTGGTGGACTTTTAAAAGATGACAATCAGTTTAAATGGGCACACATTTTCAGGAATATTATGGTAGATGTGAAAATGTTTTAGTAATTTAAAAAAAACATAAGGACAAACAGAAAGAACAGAAAGAAACCATAAGGACAAACTCCTCCAAATGTCAAAGTTGAAGTGATTTTAATAAAAAATAGATATTGATTATATTAAATCATATTGATTATATTAAATTATAACCATAAATTATAAAATCTGTATGAATAGTTTATATGTGATAAATAAATCTACATATTCAATTTGGAAGAAGTATTACTTTATTTGTGGATACTCATATGCAGGCGTTGGAGCTCAACCACCACCCCCCAAGAGTAAGCCAGAACTGATGAATAATTGCTTTGAAAGTAAAGAAAAAGGGGCCGGAGAGATAGCATGGTGATCGGGCATTTGCCTTGCATGCAGAAGAACGGTGGTTCGAATCCCGGCATCTCATATGGTCTCCCGAGCCTACCAGGAGCCAATTTCTGAACGTAGAGCCAGGAGTAACCCCTGAACGCTGCAACATATGACCCATAAACCAAAATAAATAAAAGTAATAAAAGAGACAGCCACTAAATTTTAAAATAATATTTTATTAATATTATTTTACTTTACAAAGTTCTTCATAACTGTGTTTCCAACTTATGATGTTTCAGGGCAAATTCCACTGTCAGGGTTGACTTCTCTCTAGCAATGTTGCCAGAGTGCAGCTAATAACTTTTTAGTGTACTAACCTGGAAGACATTATCCTAACCAAATTATCTAAGTTATATTATTGATAAATAAATATACATAATGATACTAACTTTCTGTTATTTTCCCTACAAACCAATGAGTCTAATAATGAGAAGAAAATTAGACACACTTGAATTGATGACCCTTCACAAAATATCTGACTAATACTTTACAAAAGTGTCCAGGTTGCGAATGATAAAATTAAACTGGAAAACTTCCAGACTTGAGGAGATATAAAGATGTAATAGACAAATGTAGTATTTTATCCTTAATTGGATCCTGGGTAAGAACAAAATAATGAAAAGAGATGTAGAGAAATATAAATGAGTTCTCTTTGGTGGCATCAAGTCAATCTTAATGCTTTAATATTGATAAATGCAGCAAAGTAAAAATTTAAACCAAAAAATTGTGTAATGAGCTGTTTTGCTAGTTCAGGAATTAAGCTTGCATTTGACTAACCCTATTTAATCATTGGAAGTATAGGTAATCTCTGAGAAACGTATGTGGTATTAGGGATGAAAGCCAGATTGGCTGTGTGCAAGGCAAACATCTTAATACAATATCATTTTGCATTTGAAAATTTTCCATTTAAAAGTGTTTATTTGATCAATCTTAAATTAAGTTTGAAATATGAGAAAAAAAAGCATGGGAAGTATGTTGGTGGGGCCATTGTGCTCTTTGGTGATGATGAGATGTCACAAGTACGTTTAAGACTATAAATATTAACACTATTCTTAACATGTTACATTAATTACAAACAATAAAAATAACTTAAATGGGCTGAACAGTCATACAGTGGACAGAGCACTTGTCTTGCATTCAGCTGATGCAGTTTTGATATGGAGGACCATATGATCCACCAGACACACCAAGAATTGTCCCAGAGGAAGATCCAAGAATAAGCTCAAAGTAGTACTAGGTGTGGCCCCACACAAACAAAAAGCAACATATCAAATACAGATAGTAAAAGACCAATTAGAACCTTATTATTCTATTTGGATAGATATCTCAATATAAATATGAGAATTTTTTTTTTTTTTTGGTTTTTGGATCTCACCCGGCAGTGCTCAGGGGTTACTCCTGGCTCCATGCTCAGAAATTGCTCCTGGCAGGCACGGGGGACCATATGGGGCACCGGGATTTGAACCGATGACCTTTTGCATGAAAGGCAAACGCCTTACCTCCATGCTATCTCCTGAGCCCCATGTGAGGATTTTTATTAGTTGTAAAGTACAGAATTTGGCAAATATTCCATAGACTGGTAATTGGCAAGAAGAAAAAGACAATTTAAAAGGTTTTAAAAGCCTGTTTTAAAGTTAGCAATCATTAAATTATTCTATTATGATTTAATAAGCATTAAATTGTAACCAATGTATATAAATATTTAGAATCAGTATTAAGTTAATTTTTTTCTCATTTTGCCTTTATTTTTGCCTTTATTTTTGTGTCAAATTTAGGCCCAGTATTAAAGAAAATATGTATATTGTAACTAAAATGTTCTCGTAAGTGATATAATAAATAAGTTAATGAATTATAATTGCATATTAAATACTGAGCATTTTCTATTCACAAAGTGTCTTTGGACCATTCCTTAACTGAATTGACTCAATAGTATTTTTAGTCATGAAATATATTGAAAAAGGAAATATTGTGTATTCTAGTTTCAAAAGTGATACATCAAAATAAGGATTGTTGTGACAGAAAAAAAGAAATTTTGTACTACTCTTGTCAGCATCTGTCAGTTCTTTCACATATAGGAAAAGTCAAGTAGTGTTTGTGAAATTCTGACAAATGGACTTTAGAATAGATTTAATTAGTAATTTTTTTGTATGTACAGAAGGTAATCACAGAAACCAAGGTTTAATTCCTCAAATCAAAGACCAAGTTAAATGTAGTTCAAAGGCTTTATTTCTGAAGCTCACCTTCCTTACTGCCTTTTGATTTGTGGTGATTCATCCATATTAATGTATCTAATGACAGACTCCCTGAAAAGGTGAGGATGAATGCATTTACTCTGACATATCAGGAAAGGATGATGGTACAAAGCGTGTCTTTCAATGTGTATCTGCATGGACACTAGGTCTGGGAGAGTGATATATATTTCTACTTTATGCCTGCAAGATTCAAAAGCCCTTTTCAAATATTCATGTTCTTTCTTTCTTCTTTTTATTCTCTAGCTGTATGTGTTATGAGGAGAATGTCAGTGTTTTATTTTTAAGATTTTAGAATTCCCTAAGGGGAAAATAGATTAAAATTTTAATGGTCAAGCTCTTCATACTTTCTCATCATATATCTAATAACTGCAAAATAGTTTGTTCAAATAATTTAGGCAAATATATCATAGTTATTGCTATAGACTTTGAAAAGCATTATTGCGCAGAATCTGACATTAAGTCAGTAACACCTAGGCATAATTTTCCTTTTGTGATATCAGTAATAACTAAGGTGAAATCTAGGAAGTCAGCAAAATGAGCGCATTCTCTCTTGTCTGTTTCTCCCCCTCTCCACCTTCTCTTTTCTTTATCTCTCCTCTTATTGTTCTTGCTCTGTCTTATTCTGATCATTTTCCCTGATCTTGTTTCAAATTGAGTTATAACTTTCTCAGGTATTATGCATGCAGTTACTAGGCTTATTACACTATAGGCACAATAGCTTAATAGGCAATAGGACACCCTGTTTTAAAATGTAGTATCATGTAATGGAAACCTCATTCGCCAACCACTAGGGGATTGGGGGATGTGGATCAGGAAGCATTACCAACACAGGAAATAATTCACATAAGGTTAGGGAGATAAATCAGCTTCAGAAACTTCCACCACAAGCTCTCTGCAAGAAGGCAAAAGAGTACCAGCAGGCAAACAGACTGGTTGTGGAACTGAAAACGGAAGTCTCTTTACTGGTAGACTTTAATAGGAAGCATAGGTCCACCCTATGGATGGAGAACCCAGGTCTGTCCCTGGTCGGCTGAGTGCAAGACAAACGTCCTATTGCTGTGCTAACATTCTGGTCCCTATACGTTCTTATTTTAATATAACTTTTAAATTGTTTTCTTCATCAGATTTCTAGAGTACATTTTTTTAAATTTGATATTTTTCTCTTAATTTACACCAATATAAGTCTCACCTTTCTCTGCTATCTACCAGCAGAAAAAATGGGACAAAATCACCATTCTTTAGAAAGGTCATTTAGAGGTTATTATATTAAACTTTATGTAATAGTTATGAATAATGTTTTCTTATTCAATAGAATTCAAATATTTAGTTAACTTTAGAAGAAAGTTGAAGAAGCAAGAAAAGTAAAATCAGAAAACTAATGTATAAAGTTACAACATACTTTAGCTTTGGTTTCAAGGACTTGTCTTTTAAAACAACACAACATAATGTGTGGAGGGATTTAAAACCATAATTTTATAACCATTAACATATAAGCTACATTCGAGCAGAGTAAATAGTTTGTCAACTCTCTCTTTTGGGAACAATCATATTGGGATATAACATGTGTTGGGAGAAGTGATTGAAAACAATTCAAACCAGTGCATTAAAATTTGAAACAAGTTTTCACTATTGACATAGACTGCGCATTCACTGGGAATAGCAATAACATCCACTTATGCAAAAATATCTTTTGACATGGAATGAAAACATAACCTCTGAATACACATTCTCTCTTTCAGATTTTCATTGGGAATTGTGCCTAAGTGATTAGGGCAGGATTTGGTCCAATAAATAAACTGAAAATTTTGTAACAAGTGGTAGAGTAATACATATTAATTCTGAACAGATTGACACTGTAATTTGGGATAAAAACCATAATGATTACAGAACGCAGTCGGTGTAAGTCAAGTCTGATGGTCTGGAACAGATGTGTCCACCTGTTTAGAGCCTGCTCTGCATCACTTGGGATGCATAATGTGGCTGAGGTCTGGAACTGTTCACTATCTGGAAACATATACAGATTAGGAAAAAGGAAGAATGTAATATTATGGATCATTTTTTGTTCTCACAAGTAACTATTGATATTTTTTAAAGAAAGAAACCAAACAATGAATACCTCATGACTACACGGAAAGAGAAAGTACATGGAAGATGTAAATATTTTTTGTATACCTTTATTTTTGACATAATTTTGAAAATCTCTTATTGGGGATATCAGGGACAGGAGGATAGAACAGATTCAAGAAGACTGATTTTTCTAAAACTGATATAGAATTTAATTAGAGCTTTTAAAAATATTAATATGAATGAAGGAAGTAGAAAGCCTGTCCAGAATACAGGCCAGTGTGGGGTGGGAAGGAAGGACACTTGAGATATTGGTCATGGGAATGTTGCACTGGTGAAGGATTTATATACACTGACTGTATAGAAAGAAGAGGGAAGAGGTACAGTAAATGCACCCCATACACCTTTCCCTGGTCTATATTGTGAATTGGGGGACAAAAAATAAAAGAAAAATATATTAATAAAGATGGAAAGTTATTTCAATGTAGATATATAGAATATCCTTTTTTAAGCTAGGGGTACTCTTAACAGCCTTAGTATCTGCCTTTTGTGAATATTAATCATTTGAAATCAGAGCAAAATTTATTTTTTACAAAATACTCCAGGTGTAAAATTATACTGTAAGCTACTAGGAGTAACTTTCTTCTTATGATAGTAGGGAACATTTCTATACTATTACTTTTTTATTATAGGAAATTTCACCATAAAATTACTTTAAATATTGAATGATAGACATACCACTTTTTGAAGTACTCTGCTTATATGTGCTCATTATTTTCTTTGAATATAAGCTTATCAAATTAAATTCAATTCATTGTTATTGTTTCCTTTTCTCTTGTTCTCTGTCATTCCGCTGGGTTTTTAAAACTACTTATTAATCCGTAGAATGTTAATACAAGAACAAAATGACATTTTTGTGATATTTTAGTTTATGAATACCATCTATGTTGCAACATTCAACTGAATTTGTTGGATATGTTTTATATTAGAAGTATATTTGACATTCATTACACGTTTCCTTGCAATGAGATATTAAAATTTCATAATATGAAAGGCACAAGTGAATTAAAATATCCTGAAGACATATTTTTCACAAAAATATTTTTCACAATTAAATTAGTAACCAGTAAATTTTACATAATTTCACAATTAGATTAGTAACCAGTAAATTTTACATAATTTGTCTTCTGAGCCTATATCCGTCTATACATAGAAATACTAGGAAATTATCACTTGAATAGCAGACTTAATCCATTCCTTTATTTACAGAAATTTTAATAATTGAAAACTCTCAGTTGTTAAGTGTTATGTGGATTTTCAATCAATAGTTTGAGTTTTCCTTACTCTCAAATGTAATATTTAATGCCTGCAAAAAGAAGAGAGCTAATGTTAATGAACTAGAGATAGGCAAATTTTCCAATGGAAAGCTTGCCTGCACTAGCCTAGGATGGACCGCGGTTCGATCCCCCAGTTTCCCATATGGTACCCCAAGCCAGGAGCGACTTCTGAGTGCATAGCCAGGAGTAACCCCTGAGCGTCACCAGGTGTGGTCCAAAAACCAAAAAAAAAAAAAAAAGGAAAGGAAATGGGATGGCTGATTTGGAGATAATTAAATATTAAATCCAAAGAGGGAGATCTGGGAAATTTGGTGGTGGGAATGTTGCACTAGTGAAGGGGGGTGTTCTTTACATGACTGTAATCATACAACTATAATCATGTTTGTAATCATGGTGTCTAATTAAAAATATTAAATCCAGATGTTTAATTTAAAAAATTGAAGATCTATAAATATATAAATGTGTCTTATAAATTCTCTATTAGTATGCTTTACTATCATGTTATTAGTGATATATTATTTTGTAATAATTATGAAATAATCATATATAAAAACTGGCAAATAATGATATAAAGATCAAGAACTATTAAATTGTACATATAACACACACTACAGTAGAGGATGACTAAGTATTTCTAAATTTAATTAAGTAATTTTCAATTCTGGTTGTGTATCAACATGGAAATTTTAAATATTGTTTCTGTGAGTCCCAGCTCTGCCATTGGAGATTGCCATATAATATTTTTGAGGTAAGGATTCAGGTAATGAACTTTAGATATCTCAAGATAATATTGCTTTAAAATCAGTTGAGAAATGCTAATCATAATTCATTTATTTTGCAACCATGAGTTATATGAAAAAAGTAAATATAGTGCTTTCACATATTTTTGTAATATATTACAGTTGTCAAAAAGAGTTGAGAAGATTGAATAGCCACATAAAAGGAATGAAATTGGTCTGTATCACACTATGAACACAAGTTAACTCAAAATGTATTAAGGACTTAGATGTTAGAACTGAATTCATAAATATATATTGAAGAAAACAAGGAAAACACTCCATAATCTGGGCTTCAAGATGTTTTAAGGGATTTGACTATCAAGGAAAGCAAAACCCAAAAATAAAGAAATGGGATTACAACAAACTATAAAGGTTTTGCGGAACAAAATAAAAAATCATCCAAACACAAATAATCCTATTGAATGAGATAAAATATTCATTAACTACATATCTTACCAAGACCTAATATCTATTAAATATGAGACATTAACCAAACCTGGACAACAACAACAAAATTCAACACTCAAAAATACTTATATGAGCTGAATAACTGCATCCGTTAAAAAATATGCAGATGGTCAACAGGCACATGAATAAAAGCTCATCATCTCTTACAAGAGATTTGCAAATCAAAGAGACAATGGGATATCACCTCATATCAGTGAAAATTAACTGTATCAAAAAAAATCAAAACCTGTATGTGGTTGGAGGTTTGTGGAGAAAAATAATTTCAAATAATGTTGGTAAATATTATAAATTAGCATAGACTCTATAGAAACATTATGAATCTTTATAAAATATTTATTATAAAACAGCCATATGATTGATAAATTGCACTCTTAGTTATCAATTAAAAGCATACATATATCCCAATCACATAATTTAAAGAAGCAGGCAGACAGACTAGCAGTAGGGTTCCTTTGTGCAACTAGGACCCTCCTTATTCTTTGTGGCTACAATTTTCTTCTAGTCAATGAGTCACACCAAACACTTATGAAACTGCACTACACTGCAAGGTCACAATGAAAAAACAACACAGAACCACACCATACTTAGTGCATGATGAAGGTAGTTCTAAAAACCCAAATTGTACCAGTCACCTAATTGTCTCTCTGATGAGCCATTTAGAATGGGAATGTTGAGGTTGTTCAAGGAATTCAATGAATCCATGTAATAAACAACCAATAAGACTCAAGAGTATATGAGAGTAGAAATGAGACAACTTCAAACAAAAATGACAGGGTTGAAAACTTGGTATGTGAAATGAAATAACTCACTGGAAGATGAGCAGCATAATGCCCTAGACAACAGCAGTAGATGGATAAAGGTCTTAAAAAAGTTAATGGAAGATGGAAAAATACTCAAAAGAAGTAATAGATGACCATAAAAGTTTGGGATAAATTCAACATAAGCAACTTAAGAGTCATTGGGATACCAGAAAGCCAGGAAGAAAAGCTATGAAGAAGCAATAGTCAAAGACTTCATTGTTGAGAGGTTCCCAGAGCTGGAGTGCATGTACCCACACCATGGATCCCCAAAGAGTGTCAGATAAAAAAAGATCCAAATATAAGAACATCAAGATGCATCCTAGCCACAATGATGAAAACTATAGAGGAGATAGAATACTGAAAGAAGATTAAAATATTAAATTACATATTAAGGAGCATCCTTAAGATTTACAGCATATTTATAACAAATGATTTTTCAGACCTAAAGGCAATGGTAGGACACAGTAAAAAAATCTAATGAAATTAATGCCTTACCAAAATCATTCCATCAAGTTAAACTTTCATTCAAATTTAAAGGAAGCATACACAGCACCATGGATATACAACAGCTCAAGAACTGTACAATACTCAAAGCCAATCTTAAAAGAACTAAAGGAGGTAGCTTAAGGCACTTAATCACAATATGAGTTTATAAGTACATTATTATAAGAAAAAGAAATTGTCCTTGAAATGAACAAGCAAATTTTCTAGTGTCTATTTCTAGTGTCTATGTTGTGGTTTGTGACTACTTTTATATTAAAAGCATTTCAGAATATGGATGTGCCACAAGAAATTTGATATTACATATGCATGTTTATAATTGTATGTAATACTTACAATAAGAATAGAAAATTTATAAGTAGTTGCATAAACTGGACTGTAGGCATCATACATTTTTATGGTGAATAAGTTCTAAAATTATAGTCATAGTTGTACTTTTACATAAACTAAAATTAGTGGATAGTACTGCCAAGTGGCTTAATGTAGAGTATGTAAAATGTCAAGTCAGATGAAGACAGCATTTTCTTTAGGTGGAAATATAGCAGAGAAATATTGCTAATTGGCAAGTACCTGTTAAATGTTGTCACATAGTTTCCAGAGAAGAGTCTAAAGATAGTTAGAAAATGAAACTGAAGAAATAAAATAAATAGGATGAAGAAAAATGTAGTAAGCCTAGCATTTTATCTTTTTTAAAATAAATTATATTATTTGAAGACCATAATTTACATTACATAATTGCTTATAAAACATTTGTCACTCTATGTTCCAACTTCAACCCCACCACCAATGTAAAATTCCTTCCACCATTGTCCTAAATTCCCTCCTAATTCCAAGCTTGCTCCCATGGATGTGATAAAATGATATATTTTATATTGCTTACAACTTAAGTAGTAAGAAAATTAATTTTAAAAAGTGCTGCAATAAGAAAATTTGTGAGTTATTATTTTTCACAATGAAGTCATTAAGTAATTGTCAGAATGTTTACTTAGTTCATTTTTGCTAGTTGATAGTTCTGTTGTTTTGATTCTGAGTATTAGGTGGTTTCAGTGACACGTTGACATCACATTCAATGTGTTCCTATGAGGATGATAATATCTAAAAATTTTGAATTTATTGTTCAGTTGTGTATATGGCAACAGTGTCCAGTAAGTTCAAGTTATGGGGCTATTTCTGTGGTGTCTGTAGAGTATGATTTTGGATGCCACACCTTCCAGCAGTATTAGAAGGTGAAGGAAAGACTCCCACTATCATTTCTGTCAAATACACGGTGATCTCAGCCCAAATACCAGCATACTAGGAGCTTTGGTTGGTTAGGCAACTCTGCTAGAATCAGTGGTTAAGCAGGGAAGTGGAAGCATTAACAAAGTTCTGATTATTGGGTGGGTGGGTGGGGGTTTACCTGGAGAACCCTTCACAGGACAGGGGAATGACATGCTTCACCTTCTGAGATTTTATGTTTTCAGCAGGAGGCCAGTGTACCATTAGTATTCCACAGATTTTTTTACATGTATTTTAAAAATATATTTTTAACAGTCCTCCAATATATGACATAAATTATCATTTTAGCCATTTAAATATAAAGTTCAATAGTTTAAAATATGAACACATTGATGGCATTTTTGAATGTCTTTTTCTTGTAAATTTGAAACTCTTTACAATACTACAAAAACTAATTAAATAATGCCTTCCCATTATTCTTATGCCTATTACTTAAGTAACCATTATCTACATATTTTCTTTGATTTTGAGGGCTTAAGTAACCTTATAAAACTGAATACTGAAGTGTTTGTTTTTTTGTGACTGGTTTATTTTATTTGGTATAATATCTTCCTCAAGGTTCACCCATGTAATAATTTTCTCCTTCTTGAGACAATATTCCACAATAAGACATTCACTAAATCATATGTTATATACTTTGAAGTATTTCCATAGCCTTGGGTATAGTAAAATTTATATTTATGGACATGGGCATACCAGTATGTTTTTGAGAACTTACTTTAAATTCCTTTGAATATAGAATCAAATATGAAACATAGATATCTTTAAACTAAGCAAAGGAAGTCATGCAATTTCAGAAAAGTAAAGGAAAACATTTATGGAGATATTTTATTATGGATATCAGTAGTCAATTAGCTTGGATACTTATTTTTTCTAGTAATGTAATATGTTTATATATATGTGTGTGTACATGCACATACATATATATAGATTTATATGTCTTTGTATGTGATATTTGTGGGGCTTGGAGGGCTATTTGTGGTGCCAAGGAATTAAACCTTGTTGTGTTATGTATAAGGCAAGCGTCTTATTTCTTCACTATTTCTGGCATCTAGTATATGTAATAGAGAAACCCTAGAGTAACACTTCATAAGAACAGTGTTCCTCCAAGTAATAATTTCTAAGGTTAAGGAAACTTGTGTGAATATGCTGTACTATATCCACTCAGAGGAAACCAGAAAAGGATTTGAGGAGTCCACTTGAAAACAGTGAAAACTGAAGTCTATTAACACATACTACAATGCCACAGGTCCAATATTAAAACAAAGCACTGACAAACAAAATTAAAAAAAATTCCACTTTTATCTTAAGGGCATTTTTAATTTTTTAGGCATAGAAACAACCTCGAAGTGTCCAATTGCAGACAGATGGAATTCTATACAACTTTAAGGATGATATGTGAAGCTTTCTATAACTTGGATGAATTGGAAGCAATCATGCTTATTAATTTGGGCAGAGGAGAAAGAAAAACAACTGGATGATCTCATTTATCTGGTGTGAATATAGAAACAAAGTAAGGGAATTAATAATATCAACTGACAGCAAACACTTAGTACTGGAATATAAACTAAAAATTTTATGAGTAAAGAAGTAGATAAATATGATACAGGGAATGTATGGAAGGTTTTACTATGCTGGTAGTGATAAGACTAGCTAACTGGACATCTGATCAGAACAACACTATACACACATTACTTTAACACATTTAAAATAATAAAAAATTATTCTATTATTCAGGTTATACTGGGCCTAAGGAAAATAGATGATATTCGTCATAGACCAAGGTCTATTCCTTTTAGCTGTAAGTTGAGAGGGAACTTCCACATCACTATTTCTTATTTTAATTTAAGTAAAAAATTATATATTTGTGCAATAATAGCACCTAGTATGTTTTAAACACTTTAAAGGTTAAATATTAAAAATCAACTAAGAAGTTAGCTAGGTTAGTTAGTTAATAGCTAGATTAACTTAAGTACTAACACTGGTACATAAGTGGTAAATGCCTAGAACCATTTATGAATACATGGTAACTAAAGGAAAAAAAAACCTAAGCAGACATCAGAAATAAACACTGTAGGAAAAATATACTTTAAACAATTAGGTATGAGAGCTAATTAACAACCATATTACCACATAACAAAGATCATTTGTTTTTAGAGGCAAAAGTATTTATATTAAGTTTCTGTAATAATTATTAAAATGTCTAATTATCAAATATTTGCTAAGAAATGCAAATAAGCAAAACATATGATCATGAATAGAAAACTGTAGGAAATAAAACCAAAAGAATCAAGATCTTTGCAGACTAGCTGAAAGGTAGCTAATAAAACATTTTTAAAGAAAAAATGCTCAAACACATAAAATCTGATGGAAATTTATCATCAGATAAATAATATCAACACAGTACCAAATTATTTAAACAAAAGTGATGTAAACTTTGAAACTGAAAAGTTCAATGTCAATGACCTGTAAGTAGCAAGGTGGACTGAAGAGAAGATCTGAACTAATGCAGTAGATTATTGGTGAAATTTAAGATACATTATTACAATTATACTATGTGAATAACAAAATAAAATATTAATATGTAGCAAGAGATATGGAATATACTGATAAATGCATAGCTTTAATAAGTAAGGCACATTAAAATATTCAAAGAATTAATGTCTGAAAGCTCACAATATAGGATAAAAATATCGATATACAAATGCTGTCATGTTAAAAACACCATAAAGAAGGAATTTTATTAAAAAGATCCACATTTTAAATAACTCAACAAAATAAAAATAGTAAAAGCAAAGTGTAAAAATAGTGTTGAAATATTTAGAAAAATAACTCATTTAAAGAAAAATTACAGTAATATCAGTTGTTTTCTCACAAAACAGCAGTCAATGAAATTACATAATGTGTTAATTATCAAGCAAAAATTAGTCAACAATCTTAAATCAGGAAATATACCTAAGGTGACATAGACATCTTACAAAACAAAACTAAAAGAACATTAATTTTGCTAAATGATATCCCCTAGAAATGCAGAAGTAAGCCCAAAATTAAATGACTCAGCTTCACCACTCAACAACAAAGCTTCCAGAGATGCCAAACCAAACAAACATTCAGGTTTGCTGGTATTTAAGCTGACATCTACATGATTTTTTTGGAGTGAGAGAGGGCATCCTCCCCCACCTTTCTACACTCTGAAAGCCATTATGATCAAAGTCTTGCCCCACAAAAGCCAGATATTAGTCACAGAACTTAGACTTCCTGGACCCTGACTGTATACATGGCTGCTTGATAATTCCGATTTTTTTTCTTTTGTACTCTCATTCTGGTAGTAACACACCAATTTAGATGTCAACTTGGATTCAAAGCTACGTAATGTTCAGAAGCAAAACAAATAAAAAATAAATTATCAAAGAATCACTAAAGGAGGGGCTGGAGAGATAGCATGGAAGTAGAGAGTTTGCCTTGAATGCAGAAGGACAGTGGTTTGAATCCCGGCATCCCATATGGTACCCCGAGCCTGTCAGGAGTGATTTTTGAGCATAGAGCTAGGAATAATCACTGAGCACTGCCAGGTATGACCCAAAACCACTCCCCAAAAAATCATTTAGGAAATCTTCTGATGATAACTTGAATTCTCTGTGATACATTAATTTTCACAAATTTTCATATTATGCTACTTTAAAAATAATTTAATTACCACTTACTTGTGCTGGCCAAGGTGGTAGACATGGGAATGGGTGGAAATCTGGGAATAAAGGTGGAGGAAGTTTTATATTGATGGTAGGATTGGTCTTGGAACAAATGTTTTATGAACAACAATTTAATTTATGGTCTTTAAATACAACATTTATTTATACAAATGCAAACTGTTTTTGCACATTAAAAGAAAAAGACACAATAGTGGACGATAATTTAAAACCATGTGAGAAAACATAATTAACTAATTATGAGACAACCTCAGAAAGTAGAATAATTGTATATTTCTTCCCTATTTGTTCATTGATTGAAATACAAAAACACCTAAAACGAGAGATCAAAGCAGTAATTTTATACCTTCCTACAAACTAAAACTCAGACACAGTTAGCTTTATTGATAAATTATGCCAAATATTCCAACAAGCCAGTTTCTATTTGTCTGAAATGTAAAGTGAGAAAAACAACTCCTTAGGTATTATCTTTTTACCAATGCATAAATCAAAATATTATAGAACAAATAGACCAATATTCCTTATGGACATTAAAATAAACTCAAAGCTCCTAAACAAAACGCCAATATTCCAAGTTCCATAACATTTTTAAAAAGAATAAGTTACTATAACTAAATTGGTTTATCTCAGGAATACAAGGTCTTCTAAGTCTATAAACCAATTAGTGTAACCTATCTGAAATGTTAATTGAATGAAAAATAAACCCATATTTATAATCTAAATATAAGCAGTAAATATTTGAAATATTACCACAAATTTATAATAAACCCACTAAATGAATTAGGGTTAGAAGAGACTTTCCTTAGCAATAAATTAAAATAAGTTAATTTAAAGAATTTCAAATTCTTTCCTGCTGAGCCGGTTCTGAACAACAAGGAACTTCTCCAGGACACGCTCCCGGTAAGATGTCCTCACGCGACCCACGTGGGGCCAATCGAGCTGGGGGATTGGGCACCCAGAGACTTTAAAAGAACACCAACCATGCGCGCTGCCCCTTTTCTGCTTCTTTTCTGGCTAGCGGGCTCTGAACAACAAGGAACTTCTCTAGGACCCGCATCCCCCACCCCCCAAAAAAAGAAATATTATGTATTACATTCTGGGGACTTGAGGGACAAAGTATTTTTACATGGGTTCTGATTTATTTTTCTTAATGTTCTTTGGCTGAAAGTTCAAAGTTAAGATATTAGCAAGGGGACCTCTGAGAATTCTGTTTATTGCCCTTCAAATGTAACTTTACCTTGTTCTCTTTCTTTGCATCTTTGTTCTCATAATTAAAAAAATATAGAGAATTTCAAAGCTAAATTCATACTTATTGGAGGAAACTTTAGTGCCTTTTTGTTTGTTCTTGGTTTTTAGTTTTTGGGCCACACCCAGTAACTCTCAGGGGTTGCTCCTGGCTATGGGCTCAGAAATCACTCCTGGTGTGGGGGACCATATGGGACACCGGGGAATCAAACTGCTGCCCATCCTAAGCTAGCTCATGCAAGGTAGATGCCTTACTGCTTGCACCACCATTCTGGCCCCTAGAGTGCTTTTCTTGTACGAACAGAAATAAAAGAGAATTTATGGTCTTGTCAATATATAATTTTGTAATAAATATCTTAGAGTAACTAGGCAAAGTAAGAAAATAAATGTTATCTGTTATGTACAGAGAAGTATGACTATATTGAGGATGACAAGGACTTATATAAATAATATCCTAAGTAATATATACATAAAGGCTACTTGAATCAATAAAGAATCAGGCAGGTAAGCTACTAGAAGGATACGGCACTTGCTTGTCATGCGACCAACACTGGTATCATTATCAGCACTGCATCTGGTCTGTCAAAAACTCTCAAAAGTTAGTCATAAACACAGAGGTAAGAATAATTCTTAAGCATCTATAGACCAGAGAACAGGATTAGAGTCTATTCACTAGGTTCACTAGTGAGTTCTTTCAAACCTTTAAAAAGATCTACATGATCGATTTCTGATCCTATATGGGCTCTTCCAGAAATTTGACTAGAAATGATCCTCCAGCCCCCAAAATAGTTTTTTATAAGGCAAACACTTATACAATAAGCAGATAAAGATACCACTAAAATATCTATGGACCTATATCCCAGATACTTATAAATGTAAATATTCTTAACAAAATAACAAGTAGAATTTGGTTTTTTGGGCCATCAAAACCAAATAAAAAGGTTACGCACCATGACCAATTAGGTTTTATCCCAGAGATACAAGATGGTTTTAATAGATTAAAATTAGTCAAGACAATGCCATATGCAATATGAGCAAAAATAATTTTCATATGATCATATAAATAGAAGCAGAGAAAGAACTTGACAAATCCAACACTGATTTATAATGAAGTTCTCATATAATAGGGAGAGAAAAAACCTTCCTCAATAAAGTAAATGTCATTTACCACCAATCTATATTTAATATCATACTCATTAAAAGAAAAATAAAATCCATCCCTCTAAGATGATGTAGTAGAAAAATACTCTTTTTTACCACTAGATTCAATATATTATTAGAAATCCTCACCAAACAAAATTTTTTAATGACATTGATATTGGAAAGTAAGTTCAAATCTCACTATTTGCAGATGACATTATTTAGAAATTTCTAAAAGCTTTAAAAATAATCTTCTAGAAACAATAAATTGGTACAGTAAATTGGCAGTCTATAGAGTCTATGGAAAGAAATCCATGACATTGCTATATGTAAAGAATGTAATAGAATAAAGGAAAATAAAAAATTCTATTCAGAATTGTACCTCAAAATCAAATATCTTTAAGTTAAAAAAAGTGAAGAAAAACTGTAAATAACTACTAAAATCTATAAAAGAGGACAAAATTAACTGAAAAAAAATATTTGCTCATACTTTGAAAGGATTCACATTGTCCAAATGACAATGCTATCTAAATCAGTATAGAGTCAGTACAGTCCCATATAAATACCTTTGACTTTTTAAAACACATAGAACAAATGACATTGAAATTTATATAGAGTAACTCCCACCCTGACTAATCAGAAAAATTCTAGAAAAACGATGGTGATGGCTTTTTTTTTTTTCAGTTAAATTGTATGTTATAAAGATATAATACAACAGTTTAGTGCTGGGATAAAGATATTCTTTAATGGAATAGTATTGAGGACCCAGAGACAGATCATTAGTTATGTGTCAGCTAATTCATGCCAAAAGAGATTAATAGCATGAGGTGAAGAATTGAAATTCTCTTCAACAAGTGGCACTGGGAAAAATGGCCAGTCACAGGTATAAAATTGAACTCAGGTCCCAATTTTACACCATGCACAGAAATCAATTCAAAATGGATTGACAACTTTAATATCAGTTTTAAATTCATAAATTATATAAATTATATTGAAAAATGAAAAGGTCTTCATAACATTTTTGATTCAGTCCATTGGACAAGAAGATGGAAGCAAAAATTAGCAAAATAGGGGGCCGGGCGGTGGTGCTGGAGGTAAGGTGCCTGCCTTGCCTGCGCTAGCCAAGGACGAACCATGGTTCGATCCCCCAGTTCCCCATATGGTTCCCCAAGCCAGGAGCAACTTCTGAGCGCATAGCCAGGAGTAATCCCTGGTGTGGCCCAAAAACCAAAAAAAAAAAATTAGCAAATGGGTCCACATCAAACTAAGAATATTCTGTATCATGAAAAGGATGATGAAAAGAAAAAAGAAACGTAACTTAAATACTAGAGAAAATGTTTTTCCACTACTCATCTGACAGAGCATGTATTTATAGGACATGTAAAGTACTGATAAATCTTACAACCAATCACATAAAAATGATGGCAGGGAAAATGAAAAGAAGCTCTCAAAAATGACATATATTGTCAATAGGTACAAACATTATATAAAAACATTACTGTATCAGTTATTACTAGGTAAATGTAAATTAAAAGCAATACATTATCACCTCTCATCAGTAGATTGGCACACATTACAAGAAATATAAATAACTAGTAATGGTGTGGATGCTGGGAAAAAGAAACACTCATTTGCTGCTTGAATGAAGAAAAATTTATTTCTTCAAATATTTCATACAACAAGATGAATATATGTCAAAAAAACTAAAACTTGATCCCTCATAACCCAGATATCTCACTTTTAGAATTTTACCCAATTCCTAAGAACTCTATTAATAAAAGACATTTGTGCTCATATGTTCATTGCAGCATTATTCACAATAGCTCAAATCTAGAAACTACCTGAATGCCCAAGAAAAGATGACTGGGGAAAGAAACTATGGTATATATAAAAAAAAAACAGTTATTACAAAACTTAAAGATAAAATTAGACCATGCAATTTGCTTCCCGATGGTGGAACTCGATGGTATCATGTTGAGTGAAATTATCAAGAAGAGCAAAAGATAAAGAATGATGCCTTTCATATATAGAATATGAAAACCCAAAGTTAGGGAACAAAAGATGGTCAAAACCCACAGAATCTACAAACTAGATTATAAAATGGAGTTTACCATGGCAGTTAGACATGTAGGGTGGACATATAGACATGTGGACATGTAGCAATATTGAGGAACAGAGAGGTTAAGTATGAGGGTCACTGAGTCAATGGTGGAGGAAAACAGATGCACAAGAGTAGTCATGTGGTGTTAGAATGTTGTAAGCATGGAGCCCTACCAATGACAGTACTGTATGTGGCTAAAACATTGGTCTCAGTGCATTGATTGGAGATTAATTCTCTCATAAAGCCCCAATCAAAAGCACCAAATGAATTTCAAACTTGATGCAGAATTTCATTGAACCCAAAGACAATGAAATATTTTAGAATAGATCATTTCCTATATCAAGTTTGATTCATATTTCTACTTACCTAATATTTTCCAGTTTTAACTAGGTTGTAGCAAATTGTATTAATTTATTTATTATTATTTTAATCTTTATTTTATCTTTATTCATTTATGCAATGAACTTATGAGCACAGATGTCTTTTATTAATAGAGTTCTTAGAAATTGGGTAAAATTCTAGAAGTGGGATACCTGGATTATGAGGGATCAAGTTTTAGTTTTTTGACATATTCATCTTGTTGTCTGAAATATTTGAAGAAACAAATACGACTGTATTTGATTCATATTTCTACTTAATATCTTCCAGTTTCAATTAGATTGCAGCAAATTGTATGATTTCATAATTTCTTGCAGCTTTATAGTATTTCATTGTATATATAGATCACATAATAATCCATTCATTTGGTCTGGACACCTAGGTTGATTCCCTATCTTAGTTATTGTACTATGTGCAGCAATGAATAATGGCATGCCTATGTTTTATTGAATGAGTGGTTTAAAGTCCTTGGAATAGATTCACAAAAGTGGAATTGCTGAGTCATATGGCAGCTCAATTCTAAGTTTGGCTGTTTTCACAGTACTTTCAATACTGTTTTCCACAAGAGTCGAACTAGATCACATTCCCACCAGTACTGGATAAGAGTTTCTTTTTCACTACCTCCTGACCAGTAGGTTATTCCTACATATTTTTTGCTTTGTGTCATTCTCATTGGTGTGAGATGACATAGAAATTCATTTTTTATTCTAATAATGTTTCTTTAGCAAATGCTAGTTAAATAATAGTTTGCACACTCCTTAACTTTTAGTACAGAATATTTATTATTTTTTAATTTTTATTTTAAATTTTAGGATGTACCTGGGTATTCTCAGGGCTTACAATTAAGCATAACTTTTGGTATATCTTGGGGACTTTATTGGGTGTAAGGAAGGGACCTTATTTGGCAGTACGCAAGGCAAGTTCTTCCCACATTCTGTATAATCACTCCAGTCACTGTATATTTTATTTTATTTTTGTTTTTTTTTTGGGGGGGGGAGGGAGGGGTCACACCCAGTAGCGCTCAGGGGTTACTCCTGGCTCTGCACTCAGAAATTGCTCCTGGCAGGCTCGAGGGACCATATGGGATGCCGGGATTCGAACCACAGTCCTTCTGCATGCAAAGTAAATGCCCTACACTTCCATGCTATCTCTCCAGCCCTGTACATTTTATTTTTAATTTAATTTAATTCAACTCAATTTGTTTTGAGGCCTGGTGATGAACACCTGGTGATATTCAGGAATTATTCTTGGCTCTAAATTTAGGAAATATTCCTGGTGACTATATAGGGTGCCAAGGATCAGATCTGATTTGGCTGAATACAAGGCAAATCTCTACTTTTGCTCTGCCATCTCTGCTTTTGTACATTTTAATCTTTCTATAATAAAATTAGCTTCTTCATGTGAAAAGTAAATAAAAAATAAGAAGAAAACTTAATTATATATTTTAGTTTACCTGAGATAGAAATATATTTATAAGTACATAAAATTGTACTATATATTTTAATGACTCAGAAGAAAATTCATTATATTAATTGGAAATATATTCTTTAACTCAATTTAGTTTAAACATATATTGTGTTCTATATTTTGTAATGCTCACAAGACTTCAGTGATTTTAAACTTTTTGAAAAGTTCAGATGCACTTCCTGAGATCAGGTCAAGTGTACTTTATTCATACAGAATATATATGATTACTAACTTTAGTATAATTTTTTTAACTAAGAGTTTTATTAGCTTTTAGCACAATGATCATTTATAAGCTTTCTTGCTTTTAGCCAATGGTTTGCCACAATGTAGGAACATACAACTACTTATTTGTTAATTTGAATATAGCTCTGAATTGAAAACTTATTTTTATCTTACAATTTAAGTATAGATTTTGAAATTATTCTTGGAAAAGAGTTGTAAGTTGTGAAACTATAATTACTCCACGCCTGTCCTCTTGCAAGCCAATATGTTCATTTTCTTGTAAGGAATAACTTAGGAAAGATTGCTTTATAGTTCTGACACTTAGAAAACAGAATATATAATTATCTTCAGATATAGTAAATGACTTTGTTTTTTTCCATAAAGCCAGCATTATACCAAATAACAATAACTCCTAGGACCATTTCTAAGTCATTCCATTTTATTTTTAGTTTTATAATATTTGCTTGTAAATTAAATTTTGCTTCTTAAATGAAATAGTTTTCTAAATGAGAAGAAAACACCTCCTGTGGTTGTTTCTAATTTCATTTTCTGCTAACATAGCTGTTGGCACTAGAGATGTAGAACAATTTTCAGAGTACCATCAACCATGTAATTTCTTGGCAAATATATGACAATTACTTTCCATGTAATTATAGTGTCATTCCATGAGATCCTACAGCTTTGTCAAGAAAGAGCTTTCCTAGGTCACCCTGTTCATCATTTAACTTGTGGTTGTTTGCTAATATCGGTGTTCCTGTCACACTGTAAATTGTGACTCTTTTTAACACTGCAGTCATATCAAAACCATCAAATTCAAGCCAAATAAAATTATTATGCTAATAAATTATTCCTTTGGATTAAGACTAAAGTATAGTTTGACATTTATTTTTTCAAATAAATAACTTTATTTAAGCACCATGATTGCAAACACGATTGTTTTTGATTTCAGTTCTAAAAATGAAAATCCCCTTCAAAGATTTTACTAGATGCAAAGGAATGTCTTCAAAGTAAAAATAGAAGCTTCAAAACAATTGTTAGAATCAGAAAATAATTAAAGAATGGATATTAAAATGATAATGGTTTACTTGTAGGAAACACATATTTGACACTAAAAAAATCAAGTTTAGAATACATTTGAGAGAACATTTTCCAGTTAAAATATGCCTTAAAACTCATCACTCAATTTTTTGAAAGGAAATGCATAGTTCTTCACACTCATAACTGAGAATGAATTTTATATTGGAGCATGGAGAAGCAGAAAAATATGTTGACATTTTCAATTTAATGAAAAAGTATTTTTTCTTAGTTTGGGGTTAACTAAATGGTGAAATCTTTGAATGAAAAAATGTTTAATAAAGAAATGTCAACAGTTTAAATAGAATTCTATATTCTTTCAGAAGTTGCCCCTTATACATATGGAAGTTATATTAAATTTAGAATTATTTTAGTTCCCAGGATGAGACTTTGTCCAGTGTGACCTATTCACTCTTTAGAGACATTTAGATTTAAACAATTTAGGTATTATGTAAAATATTTTAATTATGGTGTATTGGGCTTATTATAGTAAGTCATATAAGCATAGTTTTGCTACTATAAAATATAAGGAAGATCAGTGATGTTAAAAGTAATATAATGGACATTATATAATGGGTTTATTCAATAATCAATAAATTATTAAATTCATTACAAAATATTTCTTAAATATTTTTTCAAAAATGCAGAAAGGAACAAAATGACCACTTTTTTAAAAATAGTAATATTTTATTTTAAAATGGTATGACTCAATATGATGGACAGTTCCTCTTCAGAGAATAAAAATATCAGGGGACTAGAGATTTTGTCATTATAAAAGTTAAATTTCCATCATTAGTTTTTTTTTTCTTTTTTTGGGGGGCACACCCTGTGACGCTCAGGGGTTACTCCAGGTTATGCGCTCAGAAATCGCTCCTGGCTCAGGGGACCATATGGGACCCTGGGGGACCTAACCAAGGTCCGTCCTAGATTGGCCTCTTGCAAGGGAAACACCCTACTGCTGTGCTATCGTGCCAGTCCCTCCATCATTAGTTTTATTTATTTATTTATTTATTTATTTATTTATTTATTTATTTATTTATTTATTTATTTATTTATTTATTTTTTGGTTTTCGGGTCACACCCGGCAGTGCTCAGGGGTTACTCCTGACTCCATGCTCAGAAATTGCTCCTGGCAGGCACGAGGGACCATGTGGGGCACCGGGATTCGAACCGATGACCTTTTGCATGAAAGGCAAACGCCTTACCTCCATGCTATCTCCCGGGTCCCTCCATCATTAGTTTTAATTAGAATTCCTGATATTCTCTGGGATATTCTTCTAATATATTATTCTATATTTTTGATTAACATTAATCATCAAGGAAATTATATTTATTTTGTGTTTGGAACCATAAACACTTATGCTTCAGGCATATTCCTGGCTCTGAGTTAGGCATCACTCCTGGAAGGAGCTCCCGGGACTTGATTATGTGTGAGTTGGGTTGAAGTCACTATGTTGCCAGGCAAGTGCCCTATCCCCTCTATTATCTTTCTAGCCCCCATTTTTTTTTTTTTTTTTTTTTTTTTTTTT